>JASDQU010586777.1:25120-36359 GCA_032191745.1 Picea mariana | reverse complement strand
AGGTTTGGGGTAGAAGGTTAAAAGTAATTTCTTAAGGGTCATGATCTGCATGCAAGTTTAAACCCTAGCTTGTTAGTCCGTAGGGTATAATTTCCCAACAACACCGTTGTCAATTCTAAATTGGCATAATCAAGCAGCCTCGTCGCTATACAGGTATGGTTTTGATATCGTTTTGTTTTGTAAATAATCTAGGTTGATATAATGATTTGAATTCAGCTCTGAATGACTCTGTTATAATGCATGCATTTTATATATAGCTCTGCTTTGAATAAAAAGAAATTTCAATTCGATATATGATCTAATCATTCCTAGTATAGTAATCGATAGATTTTGATTGGATTTGTGTGGTCTTCGTTTGGATTTGATTGATTGGTTTGCTTTATTGAGTTAACGAAATTAATAGTTTGTCTTCGACTGGATTGGTTTGTATCCGATTTGAAAAGGAAGTTTTTCATACTCAGTTTAGAACACAATCATGTTCGGATTTGATTTTTTTATAACCCATATGCTGTGGTTGGTGAACGATTTTATTGAGTTTGGTTGTTACGATATACTCTGTCTTACAATTTTCAAAGTTGATTTGGGAAACAAACTACTCTATTTTTATAAAAATAATATGTTCATTTAAGTCAGTGCAGGTGTGCCCGAATCATGGAATGGATTCGATTCGTGATAGCTATGCTAAACCCTAGCCAATTGATTCGTTTGATTGGAACGATTTTGTTTTGATCAAAGTCGTTTGCCCATTTTGCCATAACAAATTATGAATTCTATTGCCGATCATTCGAGCCTGTTATGGTTTTATTTGAATTAATTTTCACACCGGTTTGAATTGATCTATTCATGGCATGAACCGTTTGCTGTGTCAATACAGTCATAACGATTGGAATGATCTTGTCGAATTCATATTTCCTGTTGACAAGGCAGCGTAATAGTTGCTTGTCATTTGTTTTGATTATAATTGTTTCAATTGATATCAAAACGATTTCACAACTGTTGGATTCGATTGGTTATGAAACGAATTGATTGACTGTGCTATTTTTACCAAATCCAGTTACGATTCATTTGAATGTAATCGATCTTGCTTACCCCAGTTTGCAAAAACGAATGATCGGATATCTTGTACGCACTCTGTTACACCTTGTTATGATTTTGTTTGCTATATCGTCACAGCCATAACGAATTGTAAATGATCCTGTTCAATTCGATCATATCTCCTATTGGTAAAATGACATAACGAATGCATAAGATTTGTTTTTGTATTGATTGCATTGGATGTCAAACGAGTTCTCAACTGTTCGATTATGGTTCTGTTGACCCGATCTTGTGGTAACAAAAACAAAACAGAGTATGCCTATTTTTGTGGTCATTTAATTGATTTGGATCCTGTTTGAGTTCATAATGGAATAACGATTTCAATTTATGATTTGTTCTCAAATAATTATTGGATGTCAATTAAATGGAATTTAAAAAAAAAGAAGATTTTCGATTAATTTCAATGCTGATTCTGTATCTTTATTTAGACTAGCTACAGAATCAGAGGATTCTGTAGCTAGTGTATAGAATTAAATTTTCTATCATTTATTAATAAAAGATCCTTCTAATTTGCTCATTTTTGGTCCTTTTCAGGTGAATTCGAATTGCATGGGATTTGATGGGCAGACTAGAGGATATTTAGATGTTTTATTTTTATTTTAGTTTCCTAGTTTAGACAACTTTGAGATATCTTCCCAGATCTTATGTAAACAGTTTTATAACTTCCACAGGGAGGTTTTACCTTGTGGAAAAACTTATAAATACTTATTATTTTTTGTAATAAGCATCATCCTCGCTTGTGGAAGAACCAGGATAATGGATATCTAATACAAACTGAGACAGAAATTGATGTTCTGCTACAACTTTAGCTTTCATAATATCAATCTTTTGTTTCATGTTTATATTATCAATTTGCATTTGATTAATGACTACTTTAGCTATCTTAGTCTTGTGCAAATGATATGATTTAATTAATATGATCCATATCTGATTTCTTCCAGTATTTAAAAACATAGCAATTACTTGATTCAGTTTATGAATGACAGATTTCTCTTCTTCATCAATTGGATTATTCTGTATAAGTCTTTGCATAACAGGTTTACCTAATTGTGGAGATTTATAAATCATATAATTGTTATTATTTTTATGTCTTGTTTGTCCTGTAAACAAACTTAAAGAGCATTGCAGCTATCGTTTACGAGAAGCTTCTGGATTATTCGGTGCGGGTTTCCTCCCTCCGATCTGTTGAAACAGTCATCATACACAGGGTAAACCTGGAGCGTTCCCAGGTCAGTTTGTTGTTTATTTGTTTAGTATATTTATTAGTAGTATGGTTAGATGTGTGTTAGTTAGATTTATAATTAGAATTAGTGTATTAGTAGTTTAGTTTAGCTATTTTTTCTGTTTTATTTCTTGTTAATAAAATTATAAAGTCAACAAAAAATATCTTTCTCTCTCATAGGGCAGAATGCAAATGACCTTTTCAGGTTTTATTTAAATCTGTATTTTGTGGATATTGTATATTTTGTGAATAAGTTATATTTCAATTAATAGTTAGAGTTAATAGTAGATTGTATCTATAGAATAGTTAGATTAGTTTAGTTTGTTTAATAGTTAGTTTTAGTTAGATTAGTTTATTAGTTTGTTTTATTTGTTTTTAGTTAGATTAGTTGGTTTAGATTAGTTTTCTTTTGTTTTCTTAGGACCTTAGATTGGCTAACGGAGCCGCTTAACCCGTCAGGGTGGTTTATCCCAAACGGCTTGGGTTATTAGACAACCCCGAACCGGTTCCACTCTCTCAGTTGACGGACGGTCAATTTTGCCCGTCAACAAGATCTTGTTCTAGAAGTGAGGGAAATTATAAATCCCCCCTCCTTTTTCAACTTTGAGCATGAAATTCAGAAGATCTG
Source organism: Picea mariana (assembly GCA_032191745.1). Classification (NCBI taxonomy): domain Eukaryota; kingdom Viridiplantae; phylum Streptophyta; class Pinopsida; order Pinales; family Pinaceae; genus Picea; species Picea mariana. Next base: position 33,414 of record JASDQU010586777.1, on the reverse strand, counting down.
AATCCCTCTACCCCTTTCAGAGCTGGTCAAGAATGAAGATTTTAAAAGGTCCCTCTCTAAATTGTTGTTGACTGAACCCCCAAATCATCCCACAAACTAAATTAATCTGCAAGATGAAAAGCCAGTAGTTATGTTAGGTCACATGATAGAAGACAAAGAGGATTCATCCCATCCCTTCTATACATCCCTAAATATACATGATAAGGTACTTCATAATTGTTTGATGGACTCAGGAGCATCTCATAACCTCATGCCCAAAACTGTCATGGATGAACTGGGACTAGAAGTCACAAAGTCGTATCATGACTTGTATTCTTTTGATTATAGGAAAGTGTAATGTCTTGGGGTCATCAAAGATCTGGTTGCGACTTTGTTTCAATTGCCCATGAAAAGTTTGGTCATGGAAATTGTGGTGGCTGATGTTCGCCCCAAGTTCGACATGTTGTTGTTAAGATCTTGGATAAAGAGACTTGGGGGAACATTGCAGATGGACCTCACATATGCTACCATTCATGTGTTTGGGGGGGAACATAGAAGACTGTATAGAGAAGCTCAGTTGGCCTATATTATTAGTGATGAAACTGACCACACCAACCATCCTATCTTTTCACTTGACATTGAGTTGGGGTCTAGTTTATTACAGTTCATTGATTCTCTCGAGCCTCCTTTAAAATTAAAAAAATATCCCATGGCTTTCCATGAATTTTCTTTCTCCACCACCTATGTTTGGAAAATTTTCTTTGATGGAGCCTCTTCTAAGGATGTTACTGGTGTTGGAGTGGTATTTGTTTCACCTTCTCAAGAGATGGTATCTCTGTCCTACAAAATGGAATTTGAAACTACAAATAATGTGGTAGAGTATGAATCTCTTGTTTTAGGCTTAAGCGCTGCAAAAGACATGGGGATCAAGGAAATATCTATGTTTGGGGATGCATAATTTATTGTTAATCAGATTAGAAATCTTTATCAAGCTAAGCATCCCAGGCTCAGAATTTATAGAAATGAATGTGGGACCTGATCAACAACTTTTTCTTGGCTTTCAACATTTCATTCATTCCGAAGGAGGAAAACACAATGGATGATTCTTTCATGGTTTCAACAAGAAATTTCAGAGTCCCCTTGCCACTCCAGCTTAGGTATGACACATAAGTAAAATACAGGCCCTCTATACCTGACAATGTTAAGCATTGGAAGGTGTTTGAGGATGATCTTGAGATAAAAAAGGTTCCTGGATATTGTTGAGGAATTTTTCAGCATTGCATATTGATCAGGACTAGGATTCTACAAATAGCCCCCATGCTAATGAATTTTTGAATAAAATTGTTGATCATCATATTGTGCAGTTACCAAGTAATCACATTCCAAAGGGACTAGTTCCTTTAGAAAGGATATTTGATAGTAATGATGTGGCAGTAAAAGCTAAGAGGCCAATTGATGATGTTGATGTGGCTGAGTGCAATATTGGCACAGGTTAGGATCTAAAATTTGTCAAGTTGTCAAGCGGTTTGTCGAGGGAGCAAGGGGCTGAGTATGCTGAATTATTAAAGGAGTTTGCTGATGTGCTCGCTTGGAAATATGAATACCTCGGGAATTATGACATAGGTGTCATTGAGCACAAAATCCCACTAAAAGAGGAAGCCAATCCGTTTAGGTAGAAATTGAGACCGATAAATCCTATGCTACTGCCTATCATGGAGAAAGGACTGAAGAAGCTGTTGGATGATCAGATCATCATGCCGTTGAGGTATTCAGAGTGGGTGGCCAACTTGGTCCTGGTGAGAAAGAAGAGTGGGGAGATCAGACTTTGTGTCGATTTTAGGAACCTGAACAGGAGCTCAAAGAAGGACAATTACCCTTTGCCAAAGATGGAACACGTATTATAGAGGGTGACAGGTGCATCCAGGATTTCCATGATTGATGGTTTCTCCGGCTATAATCGGATATCTGTCCTTCCCGAGGACAGAGAAAAGACAACCTTCACCACCCCTTGGGGCACATTCATGCATGCCAAAATTCCCTTTGGACTGATGAACGCAGGGACAACCTTTCAACAAGCTGTGGACATTGCCTTCATCAAAGAGAAGGATAGTTTTGTAGTCATTTACCTAGATGACATAACAGGCTTCTCCAATTTTGATGTGAAGCATTGTGAACATTTAAAAATGGTCTTCTTAAAATGCAGGAAATTTGGCCTCTCCTTAAATTCCAAGAAATCATTATTTTCCCTGAAGGAGGGGAAATTACTCAGGCACATTGTATCTGCTGAGGGAGTAAGGATTGATCCTGAGAGGGTGGAAGAAATCCAAACCTTGTCACTCCCTAGGAGGTTTTTTTCCAATTTTGTTGAATTGGTAAAACTTATAACAACCATGTTGAGAAAGGGAAATGAAGTTAACTCGACTACTGAGTCTCGCAATTCCTTTGATTAGATAAAGAAATACTTGACTAAAGCACATGTGCTTATCATTCCTGATTACTCAAAGGATTTCCTCATTTTTTTATTTGCTTCGTTTGATACAGTGGACACTGTTTTATTGCAGAAGAACGCTGAGGGAATGGAGCAGCCTATTTCATTTTTTAGCAGAGCATTGAGAGATGCATAGTTCATATATGACCTCATGGAGAAACAAGCCTATGCCTTGGTGAAAGATCTCAAAGCTTTTAGAGTCTATGTTTTTCATTTGAAAATCATCACATATGTTTCTTCAACTTCTTTGAAGGAAATTCTCATTTAGCCTGACATAGATGGGAGAAGGAGCAAGTGGATTGCAAAAATCCTTGAATTTCTGGAGATAAAACCCACCAAACTAGTTAAAGGCCAAGGTTTAGCCAAGTTGTTGGCTGAATATAAATGTAAATCTTTGGGGGTTAACTTCATCAACACCTACTCAGAAGATCAACAAGCTGGGTTGTCTGACAAAGGTTCTCAGGACAACCCTCCATTAGCAGAATGCGCTTGGTATAAAGACATTATATATTTTCTGCAAGAATTAAGGCCCCCTGATGGTATGGGAAAAACAAAGGAAAGAGCTTTAAAGCTCGAAGAAATCATATATTGCCTCATTGACCAGGTCTTGTATTGGAAAGACCCTCTAGGAGTTCTTCTAAGATGTTTAGACCCACAGGAGGCCTAAAAGATAATGTTTTATTTTCATGACAGTCTATGTGAGGGACATCATTTCTGGAGAACCACGACCTATAAAGTCCTAAGGGTTGGGTAATTTTGGCCTACTCTATTCACTAATGTCTGTGCAAGGGTCAGATCCTATTTCAAATGTCAAAAATTCTCTAGGAAGAAACAACTAAAGTCCCTGCCATTGAAACTTGTGGTGGCTTCAGAACCTTTCCGACAGTGGGGTCTTGAATTCATTGGGGAAATTCATCCTGCTTCAAGCGGTCAACACAGGTGGATATTAACTGTAATAGATTACTTCACCAAATGGATAGAAGCTATCCCCACAAGGAGTGCTTCTCGCAAAGTAATCATTGGTTTTCTTGAATACATCATAGCAAGGATTGGTTTCTCGAATAGAATCATCATTGATAATGCAAAATCCTTCAAGGATGAACCACTGGTAAATTTTTGTGAGCAGTTTGGAATTGCGCCAATCCACTCTACCCCCTATTACCCCCAAGGAAATGGACTGGAAGAGTCCTCAAACAAAATCCTGATAAAGATCATCAAAATACTATTAGAGGACAACAAGAAAGCATGGGATTCAAAGCTCAAATTTTCTTTGTGGGCTGATAGAGTGACAACAAAGAGGCCGTTGGGCCTCTCTCCTTTCCAACTTGTATATGGAACTGAAGAAATATTTCCTCCTCAGCTTGCCCTGCCTGTGGTGGAGAAATTCTTTCAGGACTGCCAACAAGATCCTGATGACATGATCATAAGGATACATCAGCTAGTAGAAGTGCAACAGACTAGAGAGCAAGTGATGGACAAGGCACATGATCGACAACAAAGGATCAAGCAGATCTTTGACAAGAGGAACAATAAAGAGGATTTATAGCTAGGATATCTAGTACTCAAATGGGATGCACCCAAATAGGACAAGGGAAAGCATGGAAAATTTGAATCCCTTTGGATCAGTCCTTTCAATATTTCTGAGGGATTTCCAAATAATACTTACAGGTTGCAGAATTTGGAGGGTGGTGAATTTTTTGGTGGCCGAGTAAATGGGCACTTTCGAAAAAAGTGTTTTGTTTAAATCCACGGTCGAGGTTCCACCATTGTAAATACCGCTCTGGTTTTATGTTTATTTTTTTTTTAAGAGGAGACTCCATAAACCAAAGCAGAAAGGCACTGGAAGTGTGTGTTCTTGGCAGCTCGCAAGGAGCATGCCATACCCTGTGGAGCCAAATGTTATCACATAAACTTATCAGAGCCTTAGGGGTTTTTGATTTCTACCTAAGTCTATATTTTTGTCTGTCTCTCCTCCTTTTGCAGACCCGATCGTAATTTTTCCTCTCAACTGGTAGTTTTCTTCTGTTTTCCTTCATCCGTTTGATCAACCTGGTTTTCCTTGTCATCTTGTCTGAGAAGTATCGACCCTCAACCTTTCTATTTTCTCTAAGGTTGATCACTTCTCTCTTTGCCTTTGTCACTAATCCTATTATTTTTCCGATCCCTCAGTCAGTCATCCAAGTAATTGTTCATAGAGACCACAGCTGTAAGCATAAGCACAACACTTAGAGCGGTCTGATGTGGACTCAAATAAAGCGAGCACGCAAGATCAACTTTCAACGACGAAGATCCATTAGGTAGATCAGATTGACAACCATTGAGTGATTGAGATTATAGAGCTGCACAAAGATTAGCATTAGACAGAGGTCCAAAATCGTGAGGTCAATCCTGGCCATTGTCATTAGGAAGGACATGTGTCGCAGGATCAACATTTCCCTGACTCACGGAATGGAACACTCAAATGGTAGAATCATAAGGAACCATGAAATGTGAAATCACGAAATGATCTGGGCCATCCATTTCAAAAGGACGCATGGCGCAGGATCCGAGACACAGAGAAAGTCATTTCGGGAAAGTATGAAGTCCCAAAATGTCGATATTCATCAGGGTCATCCGATGCAAAGGGGAGGCGTGTCACCCGATCTGAGTGATCATGATTTTGTGACTCAAAGATTTCATCATGGAATATGGTGCGAAGTCGCGAAATGTGAAATTTCAAAATGCCTGGGAATTAGGCCCACGATCACAGCCCAGGGTCATATGGAAAGTAGGGCCAAAAAGAATGATAAGTGCTTATTGAGCGGTAGGTATCCGAGGCCATTCGAGGAGATGATCATGGCCATCAGATTCAAAATAGATCTAGTCATTGATCTGAGTAGGGTCATTTCGCGGGAACAAGCATTAGGATATTTGAAATCAAGGGGAGTGAGAACTCTCGAAATTTGAAATCATGAAATTTCATATGGGATAAGCATGAGGTCATGGCCCAAGGTTGCGTGGGGCGAGGAAAAAGGAGTTGCACTAAGGCTCGAAGCACCCTAGTTGATCACACAAAAGATCTGCATGGTTTCGAGGCGTCGTGATTGACTGAAAGAAGTCATTGGCATCGTATGGAACATTCATGAGTGTTAGGCCTCTTCTCGATCCCGATGAAATTAGTTAATGAAAATGGGGGGAGGTGGTTGAAACCTTGTTTCACTCCATAAATGGAAAGCATGGAAAATCTAGACATGGAGGAAGACTGTTAGCCCTAAGTTCCCTTGTCAATGGATTTTCCTGCAAAACCCATACTGATTTGATCTTGTGTCTGACAGAGGAATGCAAGTGTAGCTTGACAGAAGAAAATGCAGATGTTAAGCCTTGAATACAGTGACCAGAGCGCAGTCCTGGTGGGAGAGAGTAGTTCTGAGTATAAATAGTTAATTTTGATATTTTTTTATGGTCGATGGTTGAGTTAGGCTCCCATATTGTAAACTTTTAATGAAGCTCTGGTTCTTCTGGTTATGTATCTATATTTGAGACTTCTTGTTTAATGTAAGTCATCTTCTTCTCATATCTCTATAAACAACTGTGTTAGAACACTCGAGCATGGATAATCCAGTCGAGGGTAGTTGTGTTCTTGTGATGTAGGTTTGATCACAGTGACATCACGACTAGTTTTAATCAACTTCTGTGTTTTCTTTTCCCTCCAATGATGAATGAATAGGGCATGGATGATCTAGTCACGTTGTTGTCATTGAATTGTGATGTATGTTTGATTTCAGTTCAGTGATAATTTCATTCAGTCCCCTGAAACTCTGAACCAAGAGGATCTTGCCTTCTGAGTTTTTCCTCCTTAGGCTGCTGGAAGACCAGATGTCAATAGTATACCTCTTCACTCTCTTTAATTTCTTCCCCCTAGTCACCTTTACTGCAACTTACTGACTCAATTTATATCAAGACCTCATCTACTTATGCATACCAACCCAATTTTCTGAGTTAAAGCGATATTATCGTGAGACTATGTCCATTAGACCACCCTTTAATTTATTCATTGTGACATATAAACTGATGGGTACTGGGCTTACCTCTGTCGCAATCCATAGGTGACTTCTAGTGCTAACATAACCCTTTTAGGATTTCTAGAATGATAACTTTTCTTTCTTCTTTCGTGTTCTTCTTTGTCTACTCTTGCAGCTTCAACTTCCGTTACTTTCTGTTTCTTTTTCCTTCCTTCCTATGTCTTTTCAATATGAAAAGCGTTGATGACATCCATGATATTATTCTCTGTAGAGTAAATCCCCACTAACATATGTGAAAATCATTCAACATAATCCGGTAAAAAAAAATATAACATTTTCATGTTAAATAAAATTAAAAAATTACCATGATACTAAAAATAATAAACGACACAAAAATAAAAATAAAAAAACTTACATTGCCTTTATCATTGTCATCAATGATGGATGCACATAATTTTGAAAAAAAATCATTCTTGTTATAATTTCTCAATTTGAAACAATATCTAATCTCGATATAAGTTCTGCCTTGTTTGACAAGTTCATAAACAATATATGTGGCTGACACCAAACATATATCTCGTAACTAGCCAAGTGCCTAATAATTTCCTTGCACATGTTATAATTCGACACAATACAAATATATATGATCTCCATTGTTTCCTTGCTTGTCTTTAACAAACCAAGAATATTATAGTTTGTTTTCACCTTCCACATATTTCCACTTTGTAACATTCGTCATTGCCCTTGACAACTCAAGTGTTATGCTATCAATTTGTTTCCTAGCATTCATGAAGGTTGCAGTTACAATTTTGGATGCCATTATTGTAGGTCGTGATTCAGATATATTCATAGATAATCCCCTTCCTTCAATTTTTCCTATAGGATAACAAAAAAACATAGGCCTTTTACATTATAAACTAAAATAAACATTGAATATAAAAACTAATTTAAAAAATAAATAAAAAGAATTGACCCATGGAGTTAGTAGGCCAATCTTAGGACCAAGCCTTAACGTTCGGGAGATAAGGCGATTCCCGACATCGCCCTAGCCCCCATGACTAAGCCCCAAAAATTTTCCGTGGGGGCTGGGGCGATGCCAGGCATCATGGCTTGGCCATAGGATTGGTCGGGCTAGGGCGATGTCGGGAATCACCCCAATCCCAAACATCGCCCAATAACCACCATGTGCCAAAAATAAAACAATTTAAGTAAAAAAAATAAAAAAGGCTAATTTTTTTTACAAAACTATACCTAAATTTGTCTTTTTTTTCAATCTTTTTTTCAAAAAATCTTAAGGATTTTGTTAAAAATTTCTTTGAAAAAGTCCCAATTTTTTAAAAAAGTTGTGATTTTTTTAGAAAAATATTAGAAAACATCTGAATGTTTTTAGGATTTTTATAATTTTTGCGTGAAAAATTCTTATGTGATTCAAATATGATCTTATAATTGTTGTTTTGGTAAATGGTAAGACTTTAAAAAATAACTAACCTCTGAAATGTTAGATTCTCCTCAAATGTCTCCTCGATGTTTCTCTGTTGTAACTTGCTCCAAATCCTTTAACAAATACTACCCAAGATTTCACACAATGTAAAAAGACAAAACAAGACTGTGTATATATATCACATATGATATAAATTACTGTTAGTATACCGAATGTGGGATAAATAAAAATGAAGAAGATTGTCTACATATATACCTAAAATTATATGGATCATCGTTATGTTTAATGAATGTGGGATAAACAAACAAACATGAAAAATATTGTAATTAACAAGTAAATAACAAAATAAAAGAGTAAAATTTGTTTTTAATTTTTAAGGGAAAAT
>JASDQU010586776.1:14801-28667 GCA_032191745.1 Picea mariana | reverse complement strand
TTTTTGTCCTATTCTTTGATAATCCATCTTTATTAAGTGTGTTTTTCATTTTTAAATCTGATCCCTAACTATATTTCTCCTTGTTTTCAAGTTATTTATGTTATTTTATTTGGTCCATGGGATCTCCATCCCAGTTCATTTGGATGAATGCATTTCCTTTAATTGTTTAAGTATCGGGAACATTTTGTTTTGTGATAGGAAATAAGTTTATTGGAACTTGAACATGTATGAGAAATTATTTTTTGAATCTCATAGAGAGCTATTAAAAGAGTTCATAACATTTGTGGTTTAAGAATATTTATAAAGAAATGAAATCTCATGTGTGTTTATCCTATCCATGTTATGATTCTAAATGAATGCATAATCATATAAATCTCTCTGATTTTTGAGCCATCGGTCTTATTTAGTGTCTATGAGTCTTACCTCAAAATATTTTTCTCAATACCTTAAATAATGGATGTGATGGAAAAAATGTAGATATTATGTTATTCTGTGTGATATTATTATATTTTTATTATAATTCATTTTTTATCAATTAAGTTATTTTACCACTTGGTTCACTCATACGTGTTGATGTTATGAATGAATGAATCTATTTTTTGAGAAAGTATATTGAATATTTGGAGTAGTAAGTACCACCCCTATAAAAAGGTAGAATGGACATTGATAAGCGTTTCAAGAATACCCTAGGTGTTTGACTCTTGTTCCTAACAATAAGAGAGATCAACAAGGGGGAAACCAAAGAAAGGAAGTGGGTCATTGTGTCCTCAAATAATGTTTGTGTTCCAAAGGATTTTGGAGGGATTTGCATCAAGGAACACCTATTTATGGGAAAATCCCTGCAAATGAAAACCTTTTGGCTTTGGATTAAAGCACCATAGGATCTATGTTCGAAGTTATGGAGAGATAATTATGCAACTAATAGATCCCAATTGCATAAATGATTCACATGGAAGGTGAACATCCAAGATATGTAATATGGAACAACACATCGAGTAATAGAGGTTTGGTTCAAGAACATTGTTTTTGGGAAGTCCAAAATGTTATTTCTTCCATCTTATGGGAGGATGCTTGGGAGTAGGATCCCATCTTCAAAAAGAAGGAAAATTTTCAATAGGTTAATTCCTCCATGATTCAGAAAGGATGGACATAGGTATGTCACTATTTGGTAGGTATGTCACTATTTGGAAGATCACACTGGAAGCTCTTATGCCTCATAAATAAAATGGAAAATATGTGAGACATGGATGATAATAGGGGAAATAGGGGTTAGATAATAAATGTAAGTGTAAATATAGGCTAGGTAGATTAAATGCAAGATTGCACCAAATATATCAAGATAAGGAAAGGACGGTGATGGAAATTTCAAGGTCAAGGAATCCTACAAGATTGCAGCGAAGGTGGATATCGCAAAAAAGAGTGGTTTTTGGGATAGGATATGGAATTTTGAACTATGGTTGAAAATATCTACTTTTATTTGGTTGGTAGACAATATAAAAGTATTAAACTAGGATGATATTATAATGAGAGGCTATGAAGGCTCACCAATTTGTTTTATGTGCAGAGAAGATGGAAAATCTATTGATCACCTATTCGATGACTCTAGAGAGGGATCCATTCTATGGGACTTAGGTGCATGTAACATCCCCTTCGTTAAGACAAAAATGTAAGTAAGTACAAAAATGGTAATTTTTTTTTAAATCAACTATTAGGACAACTGATATGCCACAATAACATACATCAACATTACATGCTCTAATAGCATCCAAAACACTAAACAACAAGAATCAGATAAAACATCACTATTATTCATAGAACAACCATATTACTTCAAGATAAAAAGAGATGTTTACCCGCTAACCTACCCTGCAAGGTTAGGACCTCCAAGACACATAATCAATGCTCAAGTGAAATATTCATACGATTGAATTTGACCATTTAAAGTCTCAGGATTGGTGATTGTTTTGAAGAACAAGGAAGTATCTAGATATAATAAATCCAATCCTATATTGAAATTCAAGACTAAGATCAATAACAACTTAACCATAATTTATTTAAGGCGTGAAGAATAATCTTGTAACATGGTTTCCAATTACACAAAACAATTAAATATGTATACAACAATTAATATCCTTTCTATTATTTCTTAAAAATATGAATAAAAAATTCATAAATCATAAAATGTCATTATAAATTTTCTATCACTAATATACAATCCATTATATAAGCCTAAGGTAAAACTTCCAAACCATATCACTAATATTTCCATACATGCCTTATACATCATACTGATATATCTAACATAAGAGCCTCGCATAAATCTTGAAAAAACATTGATAATGTAAGACCTTCAATTGTTTTTATCAAATATAAATGTATAAAATTAATTTAAAATCTATATTAAATCATGTATATGTACATCTCGCTATTTAGATTAAGCAATTAAATTATATAATCTTGAATATACTTTATTTCTATTTTATACAAAATCCAAATATTTATAATTTATTCAAAACATGCCTACACAAGGACTTAGTTTAATATTGCAATTTTAGTAAACATGGTAATCATGACTATATAAGCTTAGATCTAAAGGTTAAAAATCACAATCAAACTTTTATTCAATCGAAAGTAGGAATAATCTAACGAATTAACTAACTACTAAAAGGTTTGGTAAAGGAATTTAAATACATCGATTATAAAAGAACTACGTTCAAACTATTATAAGGAAAGTAGTTAGATCAAATTTAACTACTCGTAAGATATACACATATAATAATGTGTATATAAGTAAAAATATCAATTAAAGATTCGTTGGAAAACTCGTCGACAGTTTTTAGTAAAGTAGAAGAGGGTTGAATGGGAGTTAAAAATAATTACAACTTAAGAACAACCGCTTCTTAAAAGAAGACCTGCCCACAACAAATTCCTTTGGTTGTGTCGAAATACTACCATAACTACTCGCCAAATTGATTGATTCACAAGTCTTGGTTATTCTGTAACAAGATCTCATAGTCCAATACTATCATTTTATTTATTTATTTTACACAACAAGAATTAGAAAAAACGTCTGTATTTGGGACCTCAAGCTTCTAAATATCAGACTAAGGAACTGAATCTAGACCACCTTGTTCCCAAGGTAATATTTAACTATTTTATTTATCAATCTCGGATCTACGACGCCTTATTCTCTTGTAAAAATTTCTAAAAGAAGGTTGCACCCTTAAGAATAGTATCAAGTTCTACAAAATGAAAACCAGAATGTAAAAATTTAGATAGCAGAATCTAAAGAAAATATTATTGGCCAGGTATGAAGAAAGAGGTGGCTTGTTATATAGCCAATTGGAATGTCAAAAAGGCATGGTTGAACACAAGCACCGAGTTGGTTTGCTACAACCATTAACCATTTCTACGTGAAAATGATAAGTTGTAACAATGGATTTCATCACTAAGTTTCCATCGTTGTGGTGGTGGATAAGCTTACTAAAGTTGCCCATTTTATTCCACTAAAGCTAACTCACAAGGCAACCAACATTGTAGATATCTACATGAGAGAAATTTCTAGTTTATATGGTGTGCCTAAGACAATTGTGTTTGACAAAGATCCCAGTTTACATCAAAATTGGGAAGAGATTATTCAAATGATTTGGAATAAATCCAAACTTTAGCACAACATATTATCCAGAGTTAGATGGGAAAAAAGAGAGGGTAATCAGGTGATTGAGGATATGAAGAAAATGTATGTGATGGATAAACCATCGAAATGGGAAGATTATTTACACTTGGTTGAGTTTTCTTATAATAACGGATATCAATAATCTTTGAAGATGAGCTCAATTGTATGGAAGGAAATCCAACACACCAATGAGCTGGGGAAACCTATATGAGAAAGTAGTGGAAATGGAAGAGAATATAGTCAAGATAAATCAAAATACAAAGGATCCCTAAGGTAGGAAGAAAAGCTATCCATATAAGGGTATAACTCACAAAGAGTTTAAAGTGGGTGACCATGTGTTCTTGAAAGTGAAGGCCAAGAGAAGTACCTTGAATTTGGGGAATTGTTCAAAGCTTGCAGCTAGATATTGTGGACCCTTTGAAATCCTGGAGAGGATTGGTCTTATTGCATACATTCTTATAGTACTTGCATCCCTACGCATTCATAATTTATTCCATGTGTCTTTTCTTAAAATGTATGTATCTAATGCTAATCATGTAATTGATTGGAAAGCGATTCAGGTGGAGAAAGAAGGATAATTCCGAGTTTATCTAATGTGCATATTGGATTGAAAAGTCAAGCTTCTCTAAAATTGAGAAAAATGTCTAATGGACCTATTACACTCCTGAAGATGCAACCTAGGACCATGAGGAGGCCATGCGGGAACAGTACGCACATATTTTTGAAGAATTTTGAAGCATTTTTCTTGTAGTACATATGTATATAATGCACTGACGACAGTCCATAAATAAGAGGGAGGGGAATGTAATACCCTAGGCCGAATCCCAATTTTAGTGTACATATAGGTTGGTGACTCAGGATGCTTGGGTTAGAGAGCCTTTATATATATGTTTTGAGGCCAAAGTGCGTTTGTAATTATTAGGTTGGAGACCCTATATGCTAAAAGTCAAATAATGCTAACATTGTAATATGTAATCACTCAAATTATTAATAAAAATTACTTTGTTTCTACAGACCGAGTCAGATGAAAGAGTAAGGGGGGATATAACTCTACACTAGATTGGAAATAGGGATAAGAGTCTATGAAGAGGGGCTAAGCCAAGGGGTTATTAAGCCAAGGAAATATTATAATAATATTTCCGAAATTCTAATTTATGGGATATGTATTTATCCTAAATTCCTAAAATATGGGAATGATTCACTAAGCGTAGTAAAGCTAGTTCATAAGGTGACATGCATCAAGATATTATCATGAAAACATATTGTTGGTAATTAGCGTATTTTCATTATTCACTAATTATTCCAACTTCCACTCTTTACATCCAGACCTTCCCACAACCATCAACCATACTTGTAATTGGGAATCTTTGGGGACCTATTGTAACCCATAAAATTGGTCAATTGAGCTGAAGAGGAATATTTTTAGGCCCATGTTCTATTGAAGAAGAGGGTTGTCAGACCCATGAACATTTTCTCCATGTTAGAGGACTAATGAGAATTGTTTTCCCAAGGTACCAAGCTGCAACTACAAGGCTTTGAGACTTCATGTTCGTCTTGTTGTTGAAGCTTAGAAAGGGAGTGGGGTAGTCAAAGGACTACTGAGCATAGAAGGGGCAGACTTCCTAGAGTGGTATAGGCATGTGAAAAATGAGAGGTTGTAGTCTATTTGATAGTGTTGGAATTGTACTTTGAGATATATTGTTGTTAGTGGACCTTATCCTAGCTTAGGATTCCTTTTCCCTAGTGGAGTTTCTATCCCCATCTCAAGATTCCTTTTCCTTGGTGGAGTTTCTATCCCCATCTCGAGGGTCACCTGCTACTAAGAGTTTATGATTGACATAGTACATGGATGGGAGGAATGTATGAGGTTTGCAAGTAGTTGGTGAATTTTTATAGAAGATAAGTGTATTCAATGAATTTTATTTAATTACTATGTGTATATTTTTGTATTTCTATTATGGGTTTTTCTTGTATTATTATGCATCTATATATTTTTTGTAGTCCATATAATTTTATGCACATGTAGAGAAATTTAATTTAATTAATGGTATTAGAGAATTTTTTGTTGAGATGATGGCAATGGGGACATTGCATATTATCATAGAAACCAACAACAGTTTCCCTGAAACCAAAAAATAAAACAGTTAATAGCAGGATGGATGGAAAGGATACTTAGAAGATGCAAATACAACTTGTACAAAGATAAATGACAAAAGAAGTAGTGCATTCTGTTGAAGCCGTCTTTGTTTTTTCTAGCCCGTCTCGAATTTCATGTCTTAATGCTTGAAATTGAAAGATGGGTTTCGTATTTTCCACCTGAGGTTTCAAAATCTCTGAAGTCTTATCACGTAAGCAACGATAATTATTGTACTCTTGAGGCGAGTTCTACTTTTCGGCAAAAAAAAAATTCCCCTTTTGTTCTACCTTGGGATTTCGTATGTTGGATGCTATAGATCACGTAGTTCACAAGTCCTTAGAAACGAAACGGAGAAATCGCTTTAAAATTTTACCCAGGGTAGTAACGGGAGTAAATTTTCCTAAATAATGATTAAACATCATCAGGTTTTTGAGCCTCGGCGTTCACTAAATCCAAAAGTATTATTGTCATAACCACAATAGTCAAAACCATGAAGTCCTTATGTTAGTAACCCGTGTCAAGGTTAAAAGTAAAGGATAAGCCATGGTTAAGTTTTGTCGGAAATTCGCCACTTGGTATGTTTTCCTTTAAAAATCTACCCTGTCTAAACCCGATTCGTGAAGCCATGATAAAGATATGAACATAATTAACTAAACACTTAATCTGAGTTTACCCTCCCTTTTAATTAAAACGTCCCGGAAACTATACCTTCGAAGCTCCGAGTCGTGATATGGAGAATATAAATAATTACGTAATTAATTAAGTGTCTAATCACAAATACATTTTTATTAACACAAGTCAATCATCGCAATTTCAAGTGTTAGAGGTTCAAAGAGGTAAAGCAAAATTCCCGATACAATGAGTACCGAAAGTTTAATTAACTTCGGTAAAACTGGATTAATTAAGCTAAATCAGTTTCTTCTGTGTTTTGATGCTTGCATGATTTATGAAGCAGTCTTAATTCTTCTTTACGCCAACTGACGTTTCGAACCGTAAAAAATTTATGGCATTAATTAGAAATAAGACGAATCGACAAATAAAGATTGGGTTTTTATTGCTAAATTTATTTCTAAACATGATTTGATAGATCTGTTCTAAAAAGTACCGAGTTTTCAAATATATAGAGCTGTTATTTGTTATAACAAATTCATTTCTATATTACGCAGAGCACACTTTCTCAGCAAGCTAACTTATGTATGTATACATATTTTTATCGCAGAAGAGATAAAGCAGGATCTCCCGTCATGGCCCCGCGAAAAGAATCCAAAGCTAGTGTTGAGGTTTCGAGACAAGGTTTGGAAAACATCGTTGATACTTCACCTCGAAGTGTTGACTCTGTCTCGAACTAGTCGTTCGTTTCTGGTGTTCTGTAGGCCAAATTAGTGGATTATTCCTATGATTCCAGTGACAATGAAAAAGACAACATAACCACCAAATATAAGATCGGCATTCAATCAGGAATGCATAAAGTAGTGGCTAGGCCATAATTACTCCCCTATGATGATATGGTCCGATGGGCATTAGACCATGTGGACATACCAACCAGAACCATCATGAATGAGCAGAAGGTCAACATCGGGACTTTCAGACCTGAACATCTGCAAGCTATGTACAAGTTGCCCACAACGTCCGACCTTACATATGATGCTGAATTCTTGGAAGAGTTCAAACAGAAGGAATGTGTGCAATATGACAAGACTATGTCTAGCTTAATAAGATGTTGGGTTTCGCACCCTGCAAAGTTTAGGGTAGACAGTCATGGTATATATTCAATAGCTTCCTTGGAACCAAAGTTCAAGTATGTAGCTATGATGACATGCAGTTTATACGAGAGAGAGGACACCTCACATTTCTTTCTTCAATGGGTGCCTCTAATACATTGAGTCGCTGAAGGCTGTTCCTTCGACTGGGCGAAAATGCTATCTGATAGCTTAACCAGTCGAGATACAGAGTATCGGGCGCAGAAAGAGAGTGGAAAGATTTCTTCATTTTTTATGTCTGCATACATTATGGATGCCATGTGCTTTCTAACACCATATCCCTTAATGATATCGAGTTGGACTCCAGCAGAGGACAAGCCCATCCACGTCTATCATTCGAAATTGTGGGAAAATGAAGAGACAGATTTCGTATATGAAATCTTCAGCTAGGTGATGGTAGCACTGCATGTCACTATTTTTGGCCACCAGCCACCCAGGATCTCGGACAGTATAGTGACGAATTTGAGCAGCATAGATGACTGGTATGTAGAAGCTGAATTCTCATATCTCAGAGTTTTTGGTGCTTCTGTTCCCCTGCATGCATTGCCATTATTCATTCTTGACAAGTTGGCTTGTCGTGAGGTTGCTAGACAAACAGTAGTCGGTGGTATAAGCAAGGAGCTTAAGGGATACTCAAAAAAGGTATGGCCACCTTTTCCTGTTCATTTAAATTCATATTCTTTGTTAGATTTCGGGCATGCTAAAGCTCAGGCAGCAGCCCTAGAAGACATAAAGTTGGTCCTTATTGAATTCAAGAAGCACGATCCGCAAAGGGTTGTGAGTAATCATTTGGCTAGTTGCAGACTCAAGAGATTTGAACACAAAAATTCACCCTCAGATGACATTTTCCGAAGTGCAAGATCTTATGCCGAGATTTTAGCTTGGATACAAACCTTGGCACCTGAAGAGAGGGCCGATGTTCTGAAATTCCAAGAACATCGACGCAGTTGTCTTCCCACAGTATTACGGGGTGAGCATTTGAGTACAACAGAAGTGAAACAAAAAGATGCCGAAGGCTCCAAGGATGCGACTCCAGGTCAAGAAAAACACCAGGATGGGGGAGAGAAAACTAAGAGTCTGAAAGCAAAGATAAAGATTCCTGACCCGCCAAAGAAGCAGACTCTGATTACTACTCCAAGACAATCAGCGAAGCAAATCAGAGATCCTATCACATCAGTTACTCCCTTGTAGTTAACTCAGGGAAATATTGACACAAGGTGGATCTTAAATGAAGAATTGAGGCCTATAAGGGTGGAAGAGCTCCCCCCAAATGAGTTCTTCTTTGATAAGAAGAGAAAGACAGTGGTAAAGAGAGAATTCTATCAGAAAGGGGAATCGACAGTCAATAAATACAAAGTTATGAATGATGGGAAGGATAAGAGGAATGAACAGTTCACAATGGAATAGCTTGGACATTAGGGGCATATGCCACAGTGAAGAAATTTTCAGTTAGGGTTTTGAAAAACCAGCTGAAACGAAAAAATCGTCTCATCAAAACCCTGGAAGCTAGACTAGCCATAGCAGCGGAGGCTGCCAAATACCAGGTGAGTGTAGGAATAGAGCAAGCAATGTAGGCCGATAAAAGTGAGATAGAGATGCTCAAGACTAAGCTCGAACAAGCATAGTTGATGGTTCGGAATGATCAGATCCAAGTGGGCCAACAAAAATATTTGATCGAACAACTACAAGCTAGAGTGGAAATTGTTGAAAGTAAAGTGATAGATATCGGGATGTTCCAGTCCCAGGCGATAGAGATTTGGAGCAGAGTCTCTGCACCCCAACGAAATTTACTCACCAAGGTAGAGGTGATCAAGGACAAATGCTTGGTGGTTAATCAAATTTTGGATAATTTATTTGCTAGAGAAAGAGAAGATGGAGCAACACGAGTCACCATTCAAGAGGTTGTGATAGCTACAAACAACAGGGATTCAGGAAATACTCCCAGGTTTACCATTTCAGAGCAGACCAGAGGAAACATTCTACTAAAAGAATGGGAACACAACATCTCGGAAGGTAAGCTGCAAGCCAAGAGAGTAACGAAATCCTTAGAGGAGGCTTTTAATTCTATAGATGGTAATCTGCTAAGCATTAATAGCGGAGGTAATGTCGAGGCATTGATTCAAATGAAGATGGCAAAAATCTCACTTGATTTAAATGAAAAAGACGAAAGAGATTCAGCTGAGATATCACAAGTGACTATGGCAGACATAGTCCAAATAGATAAATGTATGATTAAACCAAGTGTGCAATTATGCACTATCGACATCATAGACAGACAGATGGAAGACAGGTTGTCGCAATTAGCCCGAGATTGTTACTCTTTTGAAGCCAATTGTCAAGAAGAACCGTCAAGGATGATATCTCGGCTGGTTGAAATATGTGTCACCTGTACCGAGCACGCGTGAGGACAAGCTTCTGGCACCAAATAAAGATAGAGAAGAAGAAATGGAATGATTTCTCTCCCACCTATCATAACTGAAAATTTTGCAATGATTGAGATTCCATCTTATTGTAAAACTATATAAATATACCATAGAAAGAAAGAAAAGGTGTTGGACCTTTTTGTGTCGATTGTAACAGAGATTTTACATTTTGAGAGTTAATATAAAGAAAATCCGAAGATTCTCAATTCCATCACGACTATGTTATGAGTTTGTTTTCTTGTATCTCATATTTCGTTTCATTTCATATTCATATTTGATGAATGCTTCGCTATAATTTAGTACAACCTCTACTATAGTGAATGAATTTTGGTTTTCTATATTGTTTACTATTTTTCCTCTATACCAGCTATCAACAGGTATAAGACCAGTCAACACTTTCATAATTCTATATATATTTTATGCTTCATCAGGTTATTTCTTTACATTTTTCTTCTTCTGTTTATACGTGAGATTATCCCTTGATAGGAGCCTTACTCGATAGATAGCTAAATTTTTTCTCCCACCTCATACATTTTATTAAAATATAACCCAATTACGGGAAAGAGCCTTTGATTTGCACCCCTTTTTCCTTCCTGAAACCGTAAAATCTCTTTTATATGACTGAATTGAGACAGCACTTAAATTCCCCCTGAAGTTTTCTTATTTTACTGTTCCTCCATGACTGTTCCTGTACCAACATAGCCCAATATCGAACCCGGATTATCAAATCAGACACACATTGCCTTAAACATTTTCGATACCATTCTTAAAACAACCACTACCTAGGTTGAACTCAAACGTTCATGGGCAGCGATTAAACATGATATAAACATCCAGGAACAGTTGGAAGCTAGACAACGCCAACACAGAAATCATCCCTAGTTTCCCTTACCGAAGGTTGACGTTTCTCTCTTCTCTACTCTTTACTCACTTTCGGATGCCTAGACACTATAATTATAAGCCTTAAGTATAGACTCTGGAACAACATCTTTCTGGCACCGTTGCCGGGGACCAAAGTTACGAAATTTTTTCCCTGGGAAAATGACATTTTTTTCGTTGAAAGTGTTACCCTTTGATAGTGAACAAAGAGTACACACCTTTTTCAGGCTTTCCAATTTTTCACTTGGCAACTCCACAAATAATAAACTAGCATTTGGTCGAAGGAATACCAGACAAAACCCGGATGGTAAGCAAATTACACCTGTTACCGATCCCGAGAAGATTCTAAAGGAGAGAGGCTCTCTTAAGCCAACCGATGCAGTATACAAGCTTAAACACCCACAACTGAAGACTAAGAGTTCTTCTGAACCTTCAAATTCACGCAGTCCTCTCTTTGATACTAAATACATAATGTCAAACTGCTCTGAAGTTAGGAGTGAGATTCATCCGACAATCCCCTTAGTACACAAAGGAAAGGGCCCTCTTGAAAGTTCGTCGACAGTTGACATACTATCTTTCCTTCAGTTAAATTTCCTGACCTCACCTAATTCTGAAGAGTGTGTTACACATTCGGTTTCCACACCCATCGATTCTCCTGATTTTACCTCTTGCAAATATGAGGAACCAAGTCCTCGCATTCCTTATCACTCATCGTCGGATTTTCCTCTTCACGAAGAGAATAAAGATTCACTTTTAATTTTCCAAAACCCCCTTTACGACTTTCCACTAATAACGATGGCAGCCGCCGGAGGAGGAGGTGGAGGGGTTATCGGAGGAGGAGGGGGAGGAGCTCTTGTAGGAGGAGCTGGAGGCCAAGGGCTTGCCCCACCTCCTAGAGTGTTTGAAAAAGTTGCAGCAAGATACGCGCCCTTGGTATTGCCCATTCCCTTGCATGACCTTCCCGAAAATTATATAAAAAATTTGCCAAAATTCACTGGGAAAGGAGATCTGACCGCAGCCGAACACATTAATTTCTTCGATCAATTCACATACATCCTAGGTATCAAACATGAGGATGTGTATTCGAGGCTTCTTTTCCAAACCTTTGAAGGCCAGGTCCGAACTTGGTTTCAGAGTCTACCTGCAGCATCTATCTTGTCTTATGATGCCTTGGAAGATGCTTTCCTTAGACAATGGGGCGAAAGAAAGGACCACCTGTATTATTTAGCTGAATTTGGGTCTTTAAGAAAAAAGAATTCAGAAACAGTTATGGAGTCTATTCAAAGATTCAACAAACTGTATAACAAAATCCCATCCGAGGTTAAACCATCCCAACCCGTGGCCAAAGTAACTTTCGCAGGGGCCTTCGAACCGGATTTTGCACTCCTTTTGCGAGAAAGAAGGGGAGACACTCTAAACCGAATGCAGGATGACACTGTAGAAATCGAGTCGAATATGATGGCTTTTGGTAAACTTAAAGCTAAAGTAGAAATGGGAAACCAAGAAACTAAATTCTTTAGAGAACAAGTAGGTCCGTCAGGGTCTAATAGATCCACAGATGACAAAGTAGACGATATGGCCAGGGTAATTAAAGAAATGTCTAATAAAATATCCAGAATGGAGCTAGAATAGGCCAAAGCTGATTCTTTCACCAAAAAGGATTTCAAGAGGAACCCCAACCCCCCAAACCAGCAAAGATAGATAAAAAATGAAGATCAAAAAATACAAGCTCCCCTAAAGAGTGAAAAATTTATAGGAGTGAACGATCTTCCAGATTTCGAAGATTCGGATAATGATGTCACGAACTTCGGTGATGACTACACACAACCATATCTGACTAGAGAAGATTATGAAAAATCTCTAAACACTCAACAACTATCGATTAAGGGTGAAGAAAGGGATCATTCTAACCTTTGTGACTCTCAACAAGAAACTGAAATGATAATGGCTGAGATCCAACCTAAGTACAACTTGAGATCTAAGAGTAAGCCCATTTCAACTACTCAACCTAAGAAAATCCTCCCAAGAGGTCAAACTTATGAGCCTACTCCGGAAGAGACCCTATTACCTAACGGCAAAGCGAAAGTAGTAAGCACACAAGAGTCTGAAGGGGGAAAAGTTGAAACCCAAGCACAAGGAATCGAAACAGTAAATAAAATTACGCCTTCAACCAAGACCATCAGTAATAAAGCGGTCTAGACGAATAAGTCGGAAATGAAGGATTCGTAAGTCCCAACTAAAGAAACAAACAAGGTGAGCAGAGTTTTCAGTTTTGAAAACGAGATAAGTAAAATTAAGATACCAATCCCTCTGGTAGAATTAGCAAAAAACCCCGTTTATCGGAAGCAAATTACCAAAGCGATGGGTGTCTCAGAGCTAGAAAGCCAGTCTGATGTTTTAAATCTGGAAGATGACAAACCTAACATCACTTTTGGTCCACATTTTGAAGGGGCCAAAGACACTATTGCTCCCTTTTATATCACTTTAAATGTATATGATCAATTGCTACATAATTGCATGTTAGACTCCGGAGCCTCCCATAACGTTATGCCTAAAATTATTATGGACAAATTGGGTCTCCAAATCACCAGAACTTATGGAGATCTTTACTCTTTTGACTCAAGAAGGGTTAAGTGTATGCGAATGATAAAGGATTTAGTAGTTACCTTGGCACAGGTCCCGGTTAAGAGTATCTTGATGGATGTGGTTATTGCTGATATTCCCCCTAAGTATGGCTTACTGTTGTCTAGGTCATGGGGAGCCAAGCTGGGGGGTTCTCATCAACTGGATATGACATTCATCACAATTCCTGTGTTTGGTGGGAAATTTACTCAGTTGTACAAATAAACGAGATTAGCATATACAGTAAGTGACCCTCAAAGCCCGAACAATTTCACTATTTACATTGCGGATCAAGATTTAGGAAATTGTATCTTATCTTTTGATGATGGTTTAGATGGTTGTCCAAAGGAAAATGATATAGAGAAGGAA
>JASDQU010586776.1:0-14751 GCA_032191745.1 Picea mariana | reverse complement strand
AATAGCATCCAAAACACTAAACAACAAGAATCAGATAAAACATCACTATTATTCATAGAACAACCATATTACTTCAAGATAAAAAGAGATGTCTACCCGCTAACCTACCCTGCAAGGTTAGGATCTCCAAGACACATAATCAATGCTCAAGTGAAAGATTCATACGATTGGTTTTGACCATTTAAAGTCTCAAGATTGGTGATTGTTCTGAAGAACAAGGAAGTATCTAGATATCATAAATCCAATCCTATATTGAAGTTCAAGACTAAAGTCAATAACAACTTAACCATAATTTATTTAAGGCGTGAATAATAATCTTGTAACATAGTTTCCAATTACACAAAACAATTAAATGTGTATACAACAATTAATATCCTTTCTATTATTTCTTAAAAACATGAATAAAAAATTCATAAATCATAAAATCTCATTATAAATTGTCTATCACTAATATACAATCCATTATATAAGCCTGAGGTAAAACTTCCAAACCATATCACTAATATTTCCATACATGCCTTATACATCATACTGATATATCTAACATAAGAGCCTAGCATAAATCTTGAAAAAACATTGATAATGTAATACCCTCAATTGTTTTTATCAAATATAAATGTATAAAATTAATTTAAAATCTATATTAAACCATATCACTAATATTTCCATACATGCCTTATACATCATACTGATATATCTAACATAAGAACCTAGCGTAAATCTTGAAAAAACATTGATAATGTAATACCCTCAATTGTTTTTATCAAATATAAATGTATAAAATTAATTTAAAATCTATATTAAATCATGTATATGTACATCTCGCTTTTTAGATTAAGCCATTAGATTATATAATCTTGAATATACTTTATTTTTATTTTATACAAAACCCAAATATTTATAATTTATTCAAAACATGCCTACACAACGACTTAGTTTAATATTGCAATTTTAGTAAACATGGTAATCATGACTATATAAGCTTAGATCGAAAGGTTAAAAATCACAATCAAACTTTTATGCAATCGAAAGTAGGAATAATCTAACGAATTAACTAACTACTAAAAGGTATGGTAAAGGAATTTAAATACATCGATTATAAAATAACTACGTTCAAACTATCATAAGGAAAGTAGTTAGATAAAATTTAACTACTCGTAAGATATACACATATAATAATGTGTATATAAGTGAAAATATCAATTAAAGATTCGTTGGAAAACTCGTCGAGAGTTTTTAGTAAAGTAGAAGAGGGTTTAATGGGAGTTAAAAATAATTACAGCTTAAGAACAGCGGCTTCTTAAAAGAAGACCTGCCCACAACAAATTCCTTCAGTTGTGTCGAAATACTACCATAATTACTCGCCAAATTGATTGATAAACGCAAGTCTTGGTTATTTTGTAACAAGATCTCATAGTCCAATACTATTATTTTATTTATTTATTTTACACAACAAGAATTAGAAAAAGCGTTTGAATTTGGGACCTCAAGCTTCTAAGTATCTGACTAAGGAACTGAATCTAGACCACATTGTTCCTAAGATAATATTTAACCAGTAATTCAACAACATCAAAATAAATCTTCTAATAACGATACTGATCCGAATTTTCAGATTGGATAACCATGTTTTGTTGTGATGTTAATATTTTTAAGATAGGTAAGGAAAGTGAGCAACATGAGAATGCTCTAGCCTCACAAATCCCTTCTTGAAAGTTCAACTAACCTAAGATAAGTGCGTTTATCAATCGGCTAATACCAGACATGGACGGGAGCAACCCATGCTTGAAACTATTTTATTTATCAATCTCGGATCTACGACGCCTTATTCTCTTGTCAAAATTTCTAAAAGAAGGTTGCACCCTTAAGAATAGTATCAAGTTCTATGAAATGGAAACCAGAATGTAAAAATTTAGATACCAGAATCTAAAGAGAATATTATTGGCCAAGTATGAAGAAAGAGGTGGTTTATTATATAGCCAAATGTTTGGAATGTCAAAAAGGCATGGTTGAACACAATCACCTAGCTAGTTTGCTACAACCATTAACCATTTCTAAGTGGAAATGATAAGTTGTAACAATAGATTTCATCACTAAGTTTCCATCGTTGTGGTGGTGGATAAGTTTACTAAAGCTGCCCATTTTATTCCAGTGAAGCTAACTCACAAGGCAACCAACATTGTAGATATCTACATGAGAGAAATTTCTAGTTTATATGGTGCGCATAAGACAATTGTGTTTGACAAAGATCCCGGTCTACATCAAAATTGGGAAGAGATTATTCAAATGATTTGGAATAAATCCAAACTTTAGCACAACATATTATCCAGAGTTAGATGGGAAAAAAGAGAGGGTAATCAGGTGATTGAGGATATGATGAGAATGTATGTGATGGATAAACCATCGAAATGGGAAGATTATTTACACTTGGTTGAGTTTTCTTATAATAACGGGTATTAATAATCTTTGAAGATGAGCTCAATTGTATGGAAGGAAATGCAACACACCAGTGAGCTGGGGAAACCTATCAGAGAAAGTAGTGGAAATGGAAGAGAATATAGTCAAGATAAATCAAAATACAAAGAATCCCTAAGGTAGGAAGAAAAGCTATGCATATAAGGGTATAACTCACAAAGAGTTTAAAGTGGGTGACCATCTGTTCTTGAAAGTGAAATCCAAGAGAAGTACCTTGAATTTGGGGAATTTTTCAAAGCTTGCAGCTAGATATTGTGGACTCTTTGAAATCCTAGAGAGGATTGGTCCTATTGCATACATTATTATAGTACTTGCATCCCTATGCATTCATAATTTATTCCATGTGTCTTTTCTTAAATGGTATGTGCCTAATGCTAATCATGTAACTGATTGGAAAGTGATCGAGGTGGAGAAAGAAGGAGACTTCTGAGTTTATCTAATGTGCATATTGGATTGAAAAGTCAAGTTGCTCTAAAATTGAGAAATCGGACTGCTAAAGGTCTAATGGACCTATTACACTCCTGAAGATGAAACCTGGGAGCATGAGGAGGCCATGCAAGAAGAGTACCCACATGTATTTGAAGAATTTTGAAGCATTTTTCTTGTAGTACATATGTATATAATGCACTGAGGACAATCCATAAATAAGAGGGAGGGGAATGTAATACCCTAGGTCGAATCCCAATTTTAGTGAACATATAGGTTGGTGACTCAGGATGCTTGGGCTAGAGAGACTTTATATATATGTTTTGAGGCCAGAGTGATTTTGTGATTATTAGGTTGGAGACCCTATATGCTAAAAGTCCATTAATGATAACATTGTAATATGTAATCACTCAGATTATTAATAAAAAAAAAAAATTGCTATAGACCCAGTAAGACTAAAGAGTTAGGGGGATATAAGTCCACACTAGATGGGAAATGGGGATAAGAGTCTAGGAAGAGGGGCTATGCCAAGGGGTTCTTAAGCCAAGGAAATATTATAATAATATTTCCTAAATTCTAATTTATGGGATATCTATTTATCCTAAATTCCTAAAAGATGGGGATGATTCACTAAGTTGAGTAAATCTAGTTCATAAGGTGACATGCATCAAGATATTATCATGCAAATATATTGTTGGGAATTAGTGTATTTTCATTATTCACTGATTATTCCATCTTCCACTCTTTACATCGAGACCTTCCCACAACCATCAACCATACCTACACTTGGGAAGCTTTGGGGAGCTATTGTAACCCATAAAATTGGGCAAATTGAGTTGAAGAGGAATCTTTTTAGGCCCATGTGCTATTGAAGAAGAGGTTTGTCGGGCCCATGAAAATTATCTCCATGTGAGAGGACTAATGGGAATTTTTTTCCCAAGGTACCAAGTTGCAACTACAAGGCTTTGAGACTTCTTGTTCGTCTTGTTGTTGAAGCTCAGAAAGGGAGTGGGGCAGTCGAAGGATTGTTGAGCATAGAAGGGGAACACTTCCTGGAGTGGTATAGGCATGTGCACAATGATAGGTTCTAGGCTCTCTTGTAGTGTTGGAATTGTACTTTGAGCTATATTGTTGTTGGTGGACCTTATCCTAGCTTAGGATTCCTTTTCCCTAGTGGAGTTTCTATCCCCATCTCAAGGGTCACCTACTACTAAGAGTTTATGATTGACATAGTACATGGATGGGAGGAATGTATGAGGTTTGCAAGTAGTTGGTCAATTTTTATAGAAGATAAGTGTCTTCTATGAATTTCATTTAATTATCGTGTGTATATTTTTGTATTTCTATTATGGGTTTTTCTTGTATTATTATGCATGTATATATTTTTTGTAGTCCATATAATTTTATGCATATGTAGAGAAAAATAATTTGATTAATGATATTAGAGAAATTTTTGTTGAGATGATGGTAATGGGGACATTGCATATTATCATAGAAACCAACAACAGTTTCCTTGAAACCAAAAAATAAAACACTTAATAGCAGGATGGATGGAAAGGATACTTACCAGATGCAAATACGACTTGTACAAAGATAAATGACAAACGAAGTAGTGCATTCTTTAAATCATTAGAAATTTTTAATTACCTTGAAGTCCCACAACTTATAAGATATTCTATGGTAATAACTAAAGAACAACTAGACGCAAAGTTGGGTGTGAATAAAGGTTCACGGAAAGCGAGTTTGATGACCCCAATGAATTTTTGGAGGATGAAATTAAGTGTTTTCTTGTTACCTTTGTGAATAAAAATGAACACCACCTACCATCAATCAAACAACTACATTTTGAACGTGAACAAATTGAAGAAGAAATATTCTCACTCAAGATTAAACAATATATTACATTCTCGTCAATAAAGGAATATATTGAAGAATGGCTCGAGAAAACATTGGCACAAATAGTTCAACCAAAATAACTACCAAGAAGCATTTATTCCAAGCAGGGTAGAAGCTTAGGTATAAATACATGAATACCCTAACAGTAGAGAGAGTCTAAGAGAGAGAGAGAGAGAGAGAGAGAGAGAGAGAGAGATCCATCTGCCATTCCTCTGCTATTTTGTGAGTGCATTTTATTTTGAAGAATTTTTCCTCTTTTTGTCCTAGTCTTTGACAATCCATATTTATTAAGTATGTTTTTCATTTGTAAAACTAATCCCTCACTACATTTCTCCTTGTTTTCAAGTTATTTATACTATTTATTTGGTCCATGGGATCCCCATCCGAGTCCATTTGGATGAATGCAATTCCTTTAATCATTTAAGTATCATGAACATTGTGTTTTGCAATAGGAAAGAAGTATATTGGAACTTGAACATCTATGAGCAATTATTTTTTGAATCTCACAGAGAGCTATTAAAAGAGTTCATAACATTTGTGGTTTAAGAATTTTTATAAAGAAATGAGATCTCATGTGTGTTTATCCTATGCATGTTATTATTCTAAATGAATGTGAAATCATTTAAATCTCTCATTTATGAGCCATCACTCTTATTTATTGTCTATGAGTCTTAATTCAAAAAATATTCTCAATACCTTAAATAATGGATGTGATGGAATGGATGTATTTATTACGTTATTGTGTGTGATATTATTATATTTTTATTATAATTCATTTATTATCTATTAAGTTATTGTACCACTTTGTCCACTCATAGGTGTTGATGTTATGAATGAATGGATCTAGTTTTTGATAAAGTATATTGAATATTTGAGTGAGAAAGAGGAGTACCACTTCTATAAAAAGGTAGAAGGGACATTGATTAATATTTAAAAAATAAATTAGGAGTTTGAATCTTTTCCCTAACAATAAGAGAGATCAACAAGGGGAAACCGGAGAAAGGAAGTGGGTCCTTTTTTCCTCGGATAATGTTTGTGTTCCAAAGGGTTTTGGAGGGATTAACATCAAGGAACACCTATTTATGGGAAAATCCGTGGAAGTGAAAACCTTTTGGCATTGGATTAAAGAACCATTGGATCTATGGTCGAAGTTATGGAGAGCTAATTATGCAACTAATATCCCAATTGCATAAATGATTCACATGGAAGGTGAACATCCAAGATCTTTTATTACCAAATTTAGTTACCGTTCCTGAGACCAAATTATTCTTGAGATCTTTTATTACGAAATTTAGTTACCATTCTTTTATGAGATACAAACTAAGTAAGAGACTATACGAGACGGTAGAAGAGTAATTCAGGAAAAACTAGAGAGAAATCAATAGAGGATCAATCACCCAGTCTAACAAACTGTACTGTAGTAAAGTTAACTAATTTAGTCTAAGGGAGCTAGATCTGATACAATGTAAACATTATGTTTGAAGGAAACAAGTGGAATCCTACCCTGTAAATAACAAAACCTTCCTCGCTTCTTAATGGTGAAAAAAATTAGGCTTTAATTTAAGCAACCACTCGCTTAATGATAAAAACAAATGATCCCAAATTTAAAATTGGTTGCTTTAACATATATCTAAATTAAAATAACTATGAATTAAAAACTTTTTCTACAGACTCATGAACATGCAACATTTCTTACTACAATAAACTATTCATGGCCATCATTGCTCAATAACAACATTACAAAGCATAAAATAAACTTGGGCTGAATCAATTTCTTTCAATTTAATTACAACATTAAATAAAGGAAACATATCACTAGGCTAATTGCTTCATAATGAGACTTACTCTATTAACATAATTGTATTATGTACAACCCAATTCATCATTCTTTAAAGAAAATAATAGATGTATAATTGGCAGAAAATATATTACATACAAAGTTCAATACATTGTCTCGACATTCTTTTACATAAATAAATGTTGTTATAGCAAGATTTTTCTCACCTTATGAAAACTTGCACAGGGGGCATTTTTCCATTTCCCTATGCACACTTGAAGTCCCTTTTTGAAAATCCCATAGCTAAAAATATTATTTTTCCACATATATGTGTCAGCATGTGTATATGCAGGTTGCACCACTACAGCCCATGTACATCGGGGTTTGTGCCCAAAATTAAAAAATGGTGTCGGGTTTCCATGTCACCTCACAAGATCCATGATCCTTGAACTTCCATATATTGGAAATGTTCTGACTCGACCCTTCACTTCCACTTGAAGGCTACAAATAGGCCAAATCCGAGCTATGGAAAAGGGGAGAAGAATTCAACCTTAAGAGAAAAATTACTCTCAAGAAATTATTCACTTCATATTGGGTATGCATCCCTTTGTCCTTTAAGTGTGAACACATTGTTCAACCCCCAAGTTCTTCCCTTATTGATTGAGAACTAGCTTGCCTTTGGTGGAGGATTGAAGTGGTGGAGGCCCAACTGGAAGGAACTTAGTTTCTTGGTTCCGAACCGTGCCGACATGGAAGTTTGTAACTCATTCACTTACGTTGATTACATTTTAATAGAAATACTATTTTCTTGGTCTATTAATATCTTATGAATATTTAAATTGTTATTCCATGGGAGTATTTGTTATGAATGTTGATGGATTATGCTATTGAATGTGCTAACATTATATATTATCACCATACACTTGCGTTTCTTGGTTGTTGAGGACTAGTTGGACATATATTTCTTTGGGTCAAGTGCTCAACGATCGACTTCATTGAAAGTCTAGATGAGGTAGGCCTTTATCGAGTCTTGCTAGCATATTTTTTTATATAGTATACTTGAGATTAGAGTTGATTTATGCAGTCATTTCTATATGTTGTGGTTTATCCCTATCCATAGAGATATTTTCCTCGTAACAATTGTTTAAAACTAAATACTGTGATAAGATGATGTTGAAGATGAGGGTGGTCCTCGAATTATGGAGAACTTGAGAAGTGTCACTCCAAACTTGTGCAATGTCCAAAACTTTCTTTCTAATCCAACGACTTCACCAGTACCTCCCATCCAATGCTAGAGGTACTCTTCTTCACCCTTAGCCCCCTGAGCCTCAAAGGGACCACACACAACAACCCCCAAAAAATAGCTCTGAAGCTTGCCTCGCAAGGAAGAGGTCCCACTCTTTTTCAAGATTGAAATCCCAACTCTCACAAGTAAAACAAAGTCAAACCCAATTTTGGCAGCATAACAATACTCTCAAAAATCAGATCCATTTCCCTTCTACATGATTTGTTTTATAGAAATTTTCCCACTGACACATGTCCCCATGCACAAATTATTAACTTTTAAAATTAATTTAATTATGATTATACCACACACTTATCACAATCTCCCTAAGTTGCACAAGTAATTACCATTTTTATTTTATTTAAAAATCTAGTTTCCCTCACATTCTCCAATGTGTTCCTATTTTCTCTCTTAGGTTCCACTCATCTTTGATTCATTTTGGAATTTTGTCCGACCTTTGGAGTCAACACTCCACTCAGTCGAACTTGTGAGAGACTAAGGGATTCTAATGAATAAGGACTCCACCTTATTGTGCACCCCTTAGAATTATTTGTGAGAGACTATCTCAGTCCACCCTTAGGACATCATGGATTTATCAAATTAGGTAATCGTTAACCTACAATTAAGTCCATGGCGAGAGTGATAATAGGTTGTGATAGGAACGTTGCCACACCTCTTTCCCAAATTTATGGTTTCTATGCATGGCCCCTTTACTCCTTATGTGAGTCGGATTAAAAAACATTGTCAAGCCTTCATGCACTGAAAAAAATAGTTTCAATAATCTATATACATAAATCAAACTGTACTAAATCATAAGTCACATGTGTGTAAAATGAAATACTCAAACAAATATAATTTCCACTCCCTGACTCAATCTGAAGTCCAAAGAAATCCATTGATTCCATCAACATACATAACCTGTCATGCTTCCTTCACACTCAGGAAAACTTGTCAATACCCTCTACCAATACATATACATAAAAATAACAATAAGTCACAATACATCATAATCATCATATATAACCTATAATAGAAACAAAATCATAATGTACCGTAACCGAATCACTTGCATGCAAGTTTCATCAAACAATAAATCAATAAAAATTAAAAGGGGATGTTACAGTGCAACTCTCTTTGTTACACATCAAAATATCACACTTAAGTACCTCACCCTAAGTGTCTCAAGTGTCATAAAAGTGTCGTATGCACCTTGGTAAGTGTCGCAAGTGTCGTCAAGTGTCGTGTGCACCTTACAAAGTGTCTTATGAACTTTTCTATGTGTTTATATGTGCTTTAACCCTTGTTGACGACGATTTTTGTCAACAAGACTTAGCCGACAAAGCGTTGTCAGGATCCCTCTCTAATCACACTACTTGCATGAAGTTTCACTCACTCTCATTACAATTGGCACAATCAACTCCATGAAGATATTATGTCTCTTGATCTATAATTCATATGCCCTCATATTTTGCACTCGTGAAATATTATCATGCCTTTTGTTTTTTAAAGAATAACATCATTACCATGTCTTTGAGTCTATTTTTGATACGTTTTCATAACATGCCAAAGGATTATTATTAAAGCTACCATGTGTTAGCCTTTCACCTTATTAACTTACTCCATGTCATACCAAAACATAAAAATATGCTTCCTTATCTTGACCTTCATTTCATATCATTTAAAAAGCAATAGTTTGGTCTTAACTTTACTAGTTCACTCCTTGTTATAAAGTCGTTAGCTGAATGTCCCCACTATTTCCTTATATCCACGTGGCTCATTCTATCACATATCTCTTTTTAAAATATTGTGGTGACAAAACGTTTTAGTAAGCTCCTTTGGAGTTATGTTATATGGAATTATCCTTATACCATATGACATTATGGTTGCTACTAGAAAAACATTTGAAGTTTGATTAAATATGATATGCATGAGATGGTAGACACGTCTAGTGGGATGTTTGATGGAACATAATTTTCATTCAAATATTCACAAGGATTCAAATGGGATTTAAATCCCTTCATTATTTTCTCAGACAATTAATCTCGGAAGAGTGTTACTTTGAATACTTCAAAGAAAGATAATGAGGGCACACACGATGGCTTTGACGTGTTCCTTGTTTTATAAGACTTGAAGAAAAATTGTCAAACCTTGAATCTGAGAATCAAGTTCTTCGTCAGCATGCCTTAATCATGTCGCCAACTAAATCCTCGTCTTTCAGGACGGTCTAAGATGACTGTTATTCAGGATTTACAAAATTTTGTGCCCGTCTTGCAAGATGTTGTTGAAGGAGAGAAGACGCCACATGAGACTCTTAATGACACGAAACAAGAAAATCAAGATGCATTGATAAAATGTATCATGCAAGATGTTCTCTTCAGTGGGGAAAGACCAATTGTTGTAAGTATTATTTACAAATCACTTTTCCATGGGCGATCGTTTGAAGATGAGAGAACGATTTTTTTTTATCGCATTATTCAAATAATTGGCTCAGCCATAAACAATCTTGAAAACAATGATGTTTTGGCTAATTGGTTATCAAATACATCCATTTTATTGTCACTCCTCCAACGTACACTAAAAACAAGTCGTACAACTGGCATGACTCCTCAGCGCCGCAGATCATCTTACTGTCTCTTCAAGTAGCAACTCACAACTTATGTAGTTACATCTTGGGGTGAACAGAAATATATCAGACACGTAGTAGTATTTATTTTCATAAATCAAAAGCCAAATAAATCCTTCGATGAAATTACACATAATCTGTGCCCAATTTTGAGTATAAAAAAACTATAAAGGATCAACACCATGTACTGGGATGATAAATATAGCACGAATAGTGTGTCTGCAGATGTTATTGACAATATGCGAGTTTTGTGGACAGACGACTCTACCGATGCTTTCAGAAATTATTTTCTGTTGGATGATATATCGAAGAACCAGATCGATTTGTCAAAAATTGAACCTCCTCCTCTGATTCGTCAGAATGCATAGTAATATTTCTGCAAGGAAAAGTTCCAAAAGTTTTCTTCCTCTAAAGCACAGCTTGTGTTGTAATGTATTCTTGGAAATGCAGTAGTCACTAGTTTAAATTCATTACTAGTGTTGTGGTCCTGAATAATGAATTTGGTTTCACTACCGAAAACATTAGAGATATTTGGGATATTGGGAATTCAACCAAAAAGGTTGCGTTGTTGGCTATATTGGACATAAAGGAATTGTCTTTAAATCAATATTTCGGGTAACGAATTCACCATAAATTCATTCAAATGGTTTTCATATGAGGTTTTATATCACTGAGGGAGAACTTGGCTTCATTATACCAACCCTTGTACCTCTGCTATGAAATCTTAATTGTTTAGCAGAGATCTATCAATTGGAAGTGAGAATTTAGACTATCCTCTCTAGAATACATGCATAGTTCTTCCTTTTAAATCTTCAGTCATGGAAGGAATAAGAGTGAGGTCATGGGTGTCAAAATTTGCGGATTTTCATCCATCATTCTCGTTATTTCTTCACCTTATTCGCTGTATCAAAGTTAGAGATAACATTAAATGATAAACAAAAAAATGACATGTGTAGGCTTTTCAAACAATTTTAAAAATATGTGGTCGGTTCTAAACTGATTACGCCTTAGTTAGTTGAGCTGAAATTTCTCAAACTACCAAAACCGTCCACCCAATAGGATAAAAAGAAGCAACACAACCAAAAAGAAGGAAGGAATTCTTAGGAATACAAAAATTTTCTGAAGGAGGTATTGTCTTAGAAATAAAATTTAGAGAGAGAACTTAGGCAAAATTTTTAGAGAGTAGTATGTTGTGAGTGTTGGAAGGGATTTTTCATTTCATTCTTTCATTACATCTTCATCATATATTGATGAAATCGTCGACAACAGGTGGTCTTGTGAAGAAATGAAGAGGATAAGTGAGGATGAGTTTGTTGGCCTTCATGAGGTAAAGATTTACCTGTTTAGTCTGTTGTAATAAGGCTTGATTTGATTCAACGCTAATCAATTTTACTATGCAGGTTCTCTCCTTGTGATTTTTCACCATGGCTCCATTCCTTCTTGGCTCAACTTTCTTTTTCTTCTTCAAGCTTGGTCTTTCTATTGTCCATTGCATCTAGAAGGGCTAAAGACCATGTACTTGGTCCTCGTCTACGCAGAGACTTGAATATTTTAATGATTTATGATTTTGTATGGGAATATTTTTAATGGAAATCAACTATTTGTCACTCTGGATATCTCTCTGGTTATTATTTAAAGTCCTTAGTTTTCCTCATCTTTATTTTACACTTTGATTACAGAATAAAAAATAAATTATTACATAAATTTTTAATGAGACAAACAAAACATTTTATTTTTGTTTATAATCATGTGTATAATGTTTTGAGTTTGTTAATGTGCATAAAAGTTTTGTTTTTGTCTACTTTATTGTTTTAATTTTATTACTTTTTACATCCTAACTTATAAATAAATAAATAAAAAATAAAATGTTATATCAAGAAAATGTTGCTTCTCAAAATGTCTCAAACTAATGTTATCAATTTTCCCATTTAATTAAATTATTTTAAATCTAACATAGTTTATTAACTTTTGTAGCTTTTAGTTAACTTTTCTTTAATTTTTTTTTTTTAAATAAACAAGAACATTTCCTTTTACTTCATCATTTGTTTTGCCTTTATTTTCATTTTATTATGCCTATTGTATAAAACCTCACATAGAAATAATTGAACTATAAAAATCATAAAATCACTTAAAAATAAAAAATTGTTAAAAGGTTAAATTACAAGGCAAAGGCATCTATGCTTGGACTCTAGCTTAGGAGAACATTAGCTTAGAGTTAAATGCGCATTCTTGTCTGGGGCTTTTAGTCTAGGGTGATATTCTTGCTTCTTCTCACCTAGCCCCGAGGGAGGTTGAAAATGTGGATGTTGGAGACTTCTTAGTCTTTTGATGTCAACATATTTTTAGAGACCATACTCTGGAGACTCGTTCAATGGTTCATTCCTAGTTTTTGTTTTAATTATTTCAATTTTACTTTTCCTAGACCTCAATGTCTCGACTGATTGGAAGCCTGTTTGGTGGTTGTAACCATGTGGTTTCAACTACTAACCCTTAGAAAGTCGTTCACAATTATGGCATGTTTGAGTTTGAAGAAGACCTAAAGAATTCCCCTTGGTTTATGCCCACTCCCTTGAAGTTATCCGAGTTGGTTAACCCTTTATCTAACAAATTCAAGAATCATTTTCCTCTCTTCAATGGTGATGGAACTATTACGGTTATTGAACACCTCTGTGTGTTTTCGAATGCTTGCATCATTCTTAGAGTAAATAATAATGATAGTTTTATGTTGATGTTTATGAATTACCTTCAAGGCGATGTCATCTCCTTATTTTCCAGCCTTCCTGATGGATGCATTTCTACCTGGTTTGAGTTGTCTTACTGTTTTACTTCTACTTTTGGGCATTTGGATAATCCTTACGAGCATCTTAAGAGATTTAATCAATTACGCATAAAGGATAATGAGAGAATTTTTATTTTTAATCTTCAATTCATCAAGTTATATACTTTAATTCCTACTCTCATTCTCCCCACCAACTTGTTTTCTTTGTTGCATTACTATGAACTTCTACATCCTCTTTATCAATGGCGGTTCGAAGAAAAGAATGTTCAAAATCTAGAGCTATCCCTATCCACCTGCCTCAACTTCAAAGAGAAAATCCATAGAACAAGTTACTCCTTTGACAGTTATAACCAAGAATTGTCTTTTTTAATCCCCATCATTAAGAGCTTTCAAGATCACATGTCTTTTCTCGAGTCTCAATCTTCAAATCATACTGGGAGTATGTAGCCGTCTCTCTTAGGGACTAATCATAATGAATCAAATACTTGTGGTCGAGAGATTGAATGTGACGAGGATTATGATTATATCATGATGCTCAATCATCAATCCAACTCTCATATATCAAACTTCATCCTTCATAAGCCTCATGAAAAAGCTCAATTCCAAAATCACCTTTCATCTCAAGCTTCTTATCCACACACATACAATGGAAATTTTGATTATGAAAATGAAGAAATCTGTGCTAATTATGTCAAACCAACTTATGATACATGTGTATTCGATGATGATGATAATTATTAATGGTCAATACAAATTGATGAGAACCAACATGACTTTAATGACGTGGTTGAAGAATCCTCTTTTGAAGATATCTACGAGTCCAATCAAGATTTTAATTTGTATAAAATTTTCGCTAATCCTTTGTTTCAAACAAACAAGAATAAAGAACCTGGTACCATCAAGCAAGTCCCTCCCATGTGCAATTTTTATTTCAATGATAGTAACTATTGTAGGGACATTCTTATGTTTTCTAATCCATGTATGAATCTTCTTTGCATTATGACAACCCTGTTCCTGATAGAAAGATCCCCAGAGGTGATATTAATTCATTTGATGACACTAAGTTGTCTATTGAATTCATGGATCATCCCTTTAAGGTACAAACCCTAAACCCTAAATCTAATTCAGTAAATACCTTCATCCATTCTGGCAGAGCATCTGTTGGTTGGCATGTCTTGGAGGTTGGTGGTCATTTCTTTTGGCTATTGATTAATCATATCTTCGCACCATAT
This sequence comes from Picea mariana, assembly GCA_032191745.1. Lineage (NCBI taxonomy): Eukaryota > Viridiplantae > Streptophyta > Pinopsida > Pinales > Pinaceae > Picea > Picea mariana. The sequence continues at coordinate 261 of JASDQU010586776.1, read as the reverse complement.
ACAGTTGTTGGTTGGCATTTTGGTAGTCCCTCCATGAAAAAATTCGTCAAACTCATAAGGCCCTCATGCAAAAGAGGTGACACATTCCTTTACACTAAATTTCATCCGACCTAAGTCCAAGCTAGTGGTTTCTTTCCCTATAAATAAATAAATAAAAATTAAAAAATATATAATAATACGAAATAAAAATTTTGGGAAGGGATAGATTAGTTTTTGGTTGATTTTTCTTTTACTGAGTTTATTTTATTTCTTTTGTTTTTG
>JASDQU010586775.1:130342-141983 GCA_032191745.1 Picea mariana | reverse complement strand
AAATGAAAATGTCTCCTTGGTATATATAGGAGACTAGGAGGTATAATTACAACTAATGGCCTAAAGCCGACATAAATAAAATAACATTACTAATCTAATATGCCCCAATTAAGGGGTAATAAATAACATTACTAATCTAATATGCCCCAATTAAGGGGTAATGAGCCAATATTAGAGCTTAACACAACAAGTCTATTTCATCAAATTTTACATTGATTCTTTCCAATGTATTGTTGAGTCTTAAATCATAGCACTTATATAATTTTTTTTGCATGAGTACCAAAAAAATATTCCTTCATCCACTCAGGAGTCAAATTTTCCAATCTTCTTGTCCTCCCTTCTTATGTAACACTTGCTTCCAAACACTCTAAAGTGATTGATATTGGCTCGTCTTCCTTTCCATAACTCATATCCAGTCTTATCAATATTCCTTTTGATCGATCCTTTGTTCAAGATATGAATGGTTGTATGCACTTGTCCCCAAAATATATCACTTAGCTTGAAGTCATTCAACATGGTTCTATCCATTTCTTGTACAGTTCTATTTTTCCTTTCATCAAATCCATTTTGTTGAGGTGCTATAGTTGTTGAGAATTGTTTTCTTATTCCATGTTCTTCACAAAAAAACATGAATTCATTTGAAGTAAAATAACCTCCATTATTTGATCTTAAGCATTTGATTTTAAAGTCAGTTTCATTTTCAACCAGTTCCTTGAATATCCCGAAACATTCAAAAGATTTTGAATTTTTCTTAAGGAAGAAAACCCAGGTCATTCTGGTGTAGTCATAAATGAGTAGCATGAAGTATTTTTCACCATCCAATCCTTTTGTTCTAGTGGGCCCACATAAATCCGTGTGCACAATATCCAATGGTTTTGTTGTAGAGTATTCCTTTGTATTAAATTCAACTTTTGTGTGTTTTCCATGTTGACAATGCTTGCACATAGTATTCGTTGCTTTGTAATCTCTGACATTTCTCTTACAAATTGCTTCTTGTTGATATTGATAAGATTATCTAAGTGTATATGGCCCATTCTCTTACAAATTCTGAATTCATTTGAAGTAAAATAACCTCCATTTTATGAGCTTAGGCATTTGATTTTAAAATCAGTTTCATTTTTAATCAGTTCCTTGAATATCCTGAAACATTCAAAAGCTTCTGAATTTTTCTTAAGGAAGAAAAACCAGGTCATTCTGGTGTAGTCATAAATGAGTAGCATGAAGTATTTTTAACCACCCATTCCTTTTGTTTCATTGGGCCCACATAAATTAGTGTGTACAATATCCAATGGTTTTGTCGTAGATTATTCTTTTGTCTTGAATTCAACTTTTGTTTGTTTTCCATGTTGACAGTGCTTGCACATAATATTCATTGGCTTTCTAATTTATGGAATTTCTCTTACAAATTGATTCTTGTTGATATTGACAATATTATCAAAGTGTATATGGCCCATTCTCCTATTCCAAAGCCAAATTTCATCTTATTTCCCCAAACAACATCTTTCTTCTTCGATCTCATTCAAGATATATATGTTGTTTGGTGTCCTTGTCATTGTTACCACTAGTCTGCATGATCCTTCTCTCCTTATTTAACATTATTTTGAATTGACTATAAGTGTGCGTCCCTGATCACACATTTGACTCACACTCAACAAATTATGATTTATATTTTCAACAAGTAGGACATTTTCTTCCACAACATTTTTGTTTCCAATATTGATTGTGTATTTTCCTATAATTTTGGCTGAGTTATAATTGCCAAACGTGACATGCCCCTCTTTTTCTTTATTTAATGTTACAAATCTATCTTTTTCTCTAGTTATATGCTTTGAGCATCCACTTTCATTATATAAGTGGCTTCTTATATTTTGGTCTTGTAAGGAAAAACCACATTCCTCAACCTTGAAGTATTCTTGCTTCCTTTTCCAAATTCTTAGTTTCCCCCCTATATGATTGAAAGGAACATGCCTAGTTTCCCTTGAAGAAACTATCAAATCACTTCTGTAATTTATGACTATGTGTCCAAAATTGTTACATTTGTAGCATTCAATTTCATAACTCAGAGCACCAAAGTTGTTATAATTTATGTCAAACATTTAATGAGACTTTCTAGGATAATTTCCTTCATAATGATTCTTGGTATTTTCATAGATACTTATGTTCTAGGTGTTTCTACTCTTTGCATATGCTCTACAATATATGGCTTTATGCCCAAAAATATTGAAAGAATAACACAAGCCAAGAAAAATATTTTGGTACCTGGGTATGGTTGGTCTTCTAGTTGGTGATGTTCTTTTGAAATCATGATATTCTTCTTGGATCTTCTTCATTGTTGGTTGATGATTCTACGTTCCTTTGAATGCACGATCTTCTACTTGATTCTTCTTTATTTCTTTTTTTCTGTATGGCCTTCTTTAGAGGCTTGCAGTCTTCTTTATTGATGGAACCCTTGACAATATATGCATAACTTATTTGATCTACTTCATTTCATGTCATCATAGAGCTTGAACCCTCATCAATATTATTTTATTTATATCTAAGTACAGACTTGTCATAGAATTGTTTTTTATTGCATATTATTTCATCTAGTGTTTTTTTGTTATTTCCAAAATTTAGTTGGATGTCCTTCTTCTATAGTTCCTTTCTTAGTGAGACTATTTCAACTTCTAGATTCTTTGTTATTTATTCTTTTCTTCTTCCTTTATTTCTTTCCTTGTATATTATTGGACACACAGACCACACTGAGAGAGGGGAGGGGGGAGGGGTTGAATCATTGTGTGGCTCTTTTTACAATTCTTTCTTCCTTTAGTTAGCAACCACTTCAAACATTATTATCCATTCATTATTATCTACATGCATATATCAACAACATTCATCATTAGTAGAGAACTATGAACCATCACAATATTGAACACAAAGAACATTAGATATATGTCTAAGCTTTTGTATTATGTTGTTACATAAAGACTACAATCTTCATGGTTTATCAACACCAAGTGAAAAGAGCACCAAATACAAGAGATTACCAACTCTCAAATATAAGACCTAGCTTGCAGATCTCAGCACCAATTGAGATGTGAGGATTCCAACCCTCAAGTACAAGACCGAGCTTGTAGACAAAAAAAAATATGTCCAACTGTACCAACAGTATTCAAATATTTCCTACAGATCCACAACCTTTATATGTTGCATCACACGTATGTACGTGAGCTGTCTTCTTGCATTCTGCATATGTACGTGACCTATCCTCTTTCAACCTACATACAACCTCAGAAAACTAGTGTTTCCAGTTTTTTGGAACTTCGAATCTTCCGACCCTTACAACCTTCACTGCCTCTATCATATCAACCTATAACTTGTCACTACATCCATGTAATCAAATAATCATCTCCAACAACCTATGCATGTCCCTCATGCATACATCATCATACAACATCGATATCCCTCAACCAAGTACAAGTAGCTCAAAGGTGTGAACTATAAGAACCATATCAGTATTGTACCATACATAAGAGTGTTTCTCACTCAACCAACCATCCAACATATACCATATCCAGATATCACAACAATCGTACCAAAAATGCCTCAATCATTCACCATACCATAAGCAAAAGTGATAATTAAAACAAACATGTAACCATGCCAAAACTTATGTAGATGATCTAAACCTGTAGAATGCTAACCTGGGAACTTGCTTCAGACTTTAGGGACCCATTATTAACCTCTAATCAAGTTTTCATGAACTTTTTTTCACATGTACGTTACTTCCTCTTCTACAACCTATGTATGTACGCACGTTCCTCCACTGCAGCTCGCGTACGTACGCACATTTCTCCACTACAACCCACATACACCTTAGAAACTAGGGTTTTTATGAAACCCCAACATTTTGTCGTCAACCGTCCTTTGCTACCTCAGACTTGCGTAAATTCAGATGTATCAATGAGTAATTGAAATAAACCTTTCACAAAATAATAGATATTCAATGTGCTCAAAAAATCGATTTTAATAAGAGAACCTTTCTCTTTTATTTATACTCTCCAAGAAACTTCCTCTAGGGGTTATATTCTAATTGTTTTACACAACTTCCTTCTTTTTAGGGCTAACCCACTTCTAACTACTTTGTCCACTTTCAACCACTTTACCATAAATAGTAAACTCAAAACTTCTAGTTGCAACAAATTTATTTTTAATTAGTTTCTTTTCACAACAACTTAACTCATGATTAACTCCTAGTTACAACCACTTTGACTAATAAACTTCTTCTATAATATTTTGAATTCTTTGACCTTCTAGGGATTTTGGATAACTCATGAGGGTTCTCCAACTTCACTAAGCCATATCTCCTCAACCGTGAGTGTAATGTCCCCGACCACCCATGGCCGGGACACGCTACGCCAGAGAACACTTTCGTTTTCTCACTGTGGAACATACTGCAACATACCCAACTTCTATTATGAGCTATGCCACATAAAATTTTCTAACTGCATGCAATTAGAAATATATACATGTAGAACTCTTGCGAAAGCCTTATATATAAAATGTAAACATACAAATACATTTGTAAATGCACGAATCCATACTGAAATAACAGTAGACGCATACATGCATCATATACAGGAAATACCCATAAATATACACATAGTTATAAATGATACACAGGATAAATCCGTAAAACTAAACATGGAAATAATAATGAAGCATGTACATTTATCACACAGTTGACACTTACCTTGGTAAGAATATCACCAATTGCGTGCAGACCTTCCATGAACCTCCCAACCTTAGACCACACTGTTCATCACTCTCATCAGTGAGTCACCCCTGAGATGGGACTAAACTCCACTGGGTAAAGGGTTCATAACCAGGCTAATGGCTCATGGAAAATAGGAAAATACTCCTTCACAGGTGCCTACTCAAACTAACAGCCTATATTTTCTCATTCTCCACATGCCTGTCCCACCCCAGGAAGTGTGCCCCTTCTCTGCTCAACAGTCCTTTGGCTTCCCCACTTCCCTTCCAGGGCTTCAACAATAGGATAAACAAGAAGTCTTAGAGCCCTGTCGTTGTAGTTTAACACCTTCAGGAAATCAATTCCCAACAATTCTCTCACCTAGAGAGAAATTGCTCACATGACTGACAACCCGCCTCTTCAATATCCCATGGGCATGAAAACCCACTTCTTCAGTATCCCATGGGCCTGACAACCTGCTTCTTTAGTCCATATTCCCAACTAACCATCTACACAAACCTCTATGGCCATGGATATGAGCTCAGGTATAGTGACAGAAAGTATGGAGGATAACTGACTGCATGAGTGAAAATGGTCATGGCATGATGGCTCAATTATGGAAGGAATCATGGAAAAGGTGATGGTAAGAATGATGGGGGAGTGTGAAAATGAACTAAGTCCCATCAATATGTATGCATGTCCCCAACTTGACACTTGTCATGTTGGGAGCTACTTTGGCCCACTTGTCCCCAACTTTAGAACTTAGGACAAAATAATTATCCATACTTTATGATTTAAGAAATATTGATATAATATTCCTTTTTGGCTCAAGCTCCCTATCTTATCCCCTTTCCTTAAATTAGCCCCTCCCTTTCCCTAACTAGTGGAGTTTATTCCCCCATCTCTTTTATCATGGTCGGTCTGCACGCAATGATGTATTTTATATTAAATATGAGACATGTACAAAAATAGGCGCACTAGCCTTTAACATCTAGGCTCTCCAGCCTAATCAAAACATAAGCATCCTAGCTTATAATAATGGGCTCACTAGCCTATAAAACATATCATATACACAAAGGCTCCCTAGCCTCAACATCGCGTGCACTTAATATGTTGTGCGCGGTATCCTGGAATGTGCACACCTCCTCATTTTACTGCGCAGTACATGCGCGCACTATGCCATGAAATGTGCATACAAAAATGATATAAAAAAACTCACCGGATTAAGTACATTTGTATTTACATTTACAATTGGTTTTGGCCTTAGGGATATTACAATCCCCTCCCCTTATTTATGCACTATCCTCAGTGCATTATATACCATGTACCATTCAAATTATTTAAAATATCCAATATTTAGCTAGTGGAATCTTGTTATCCATCTAGTGCTCTACTTTCCAGCACCAATTCTCGTACTCATACTGCAACTGGAAGTCAATTCCTCTATTCCATAGAGATGCTTCAGGAAATAATTCAGCTCATTGTTCCTTATTACATGCTTCAATTAAACTTCATTGAAGCAACATTTGGTTATATATTCATGACATTCCACCCAGCCTTATATCTCACTACTAATAAACTCTCATCAGCATACCAGTCTCGAGCATGGCTACGACTCCATCAGGGCAGTGGCTTCCCAGGATAACCATGACCCACAATTAATATCTACATAGTCTAGGCCAAGGTACCAAACCTCAGCAGCACTCCAACCAATGGTCTCTCTTCCCCACATGCCTGTACAACCCAAGGTAGTATGCACCTTCACTGTCCAACAGTTCATCATCTGCTCAACCTCCCTTCTAGGACTCCAGTATAGGCTGGACAGGAAGACTCAGTGCACTGTGGCTACAGGAGTTCCCACTTTAATCATTATCCTTTCATCTGCATCATACAAATGCAATTATCATGAGAGAGCATTATAAAAATTTCATTTTAGAAATCAAATTAATTTCATAAGGAATTCGACTTTTCCCAAAGTATGAAATTCTATTTCATAATTTTTCATCGTTATTGGAATAATAGAATGCAATTTTCCTTATGGTTTTCCACAAGCACCATGCTAAATACCATTTTTCCTGCAATGATTATATATTGCATACAACCAACAAATTGTCAGTATTTTTGGTACATCATAATTCAACATGTATAACACCTTATGCCATGATCTTAGAATTTCCTGCACCTATCAATTCAATCACAATTACCAAACAATTCCACCAAATAGGATGACTCATCATTCTATGCATATGCATATTCATAATTAATAACAGTAAGTTCATTTCTTCAATTTTCTAAACAAAAAATTTTTGTAGTCACTATTCCCGTGATCACCTCACTTGCAACTTTCTTGTTGCAATGTTTAACGGTTCCTAAAATGTTCTCAACTTCATGAGTTAGCAACATTTCAACCATTAGTATAATTATTTCCATGTAAAAACATATATACATGCACTCACAAAATGCATTAAACAAATTGCATTTAAGTATACAATTTCATCATGTATGAGTGTAACTCTACCACTTACTAGGCATGAGTGCAACTCTCAATGCCTATTTATTCAATGCACCTTTGCATTGATTTTCAGAATGGGCTTTATCTAAGTCATGCATCTCACCATCCATAAATTGGAAATCTAGTCAATGTCTTAACACATCTCCACACACTTCCTATTGTCTTCACAATTACTTGGATTCCTTCCTTTTCGACCTGAACTCTACACCAAGAATACAATTATGTAGTGTTTATTAGTGTTAGAAAAAAGGTTGCAGTCTAAGTCTTATTTAAAGTAGGAAGCTCATTGGGTATTTGTGTGGCACATAAACTTTCTATAACCATACCTTGCCATATCCAACCATGTCCCGGTCTCATACATGACTAGCTTTCTTAGCATCATTCCTACAACAAGTTATTATCTTTTATTTTCTCTGGTTATTGCCTCATAACCAAATTAACATGACATGCTACTATGTCAGCGTGTGCATTCAAAAGATAAAAGATTTGATAAGTATAACAAGCCTCTAGCCTTTACCACACCTAGTGGTAACTTAATCCTGTCAATGCACTTAAACAATACCATACAACGTAGTATAAAATTCAATTTGGAGAAATTCTTACCTGGATTTCCCTTTGGCAATTATACAACATAATTTTCAAAAGAGAGATACTTACCTGCATGGTTGCCATTAAGCAAATTTAATGCTACATGATTAGCTAATGACAGTAGAGGTTCTCATGCCTCTTTATCAGACTTATAATTCAATATTCCAACCTTATGTTGCTTCCCTCCGTGTGCATCAACATTATCAACAACCCTTGCAAACATGCAAGCATTATCACCCTATGGCTGTCCCAACAAGCTATAAAATACTTTCTTCTACAGTAATTGCAACAAATTCTTTCTTCCTGTATCATGTTTCCTTGTTTATCCTAGAAGTCTTCCATTCTCCTAGATTCCTGAACCTTCAAGTGCTCTTCACTGTAATTACTATGCATGAATATTTCTGATCTGAGCACTTTCTAGCCAAAACACTCTTGGCTGCCTTTGTTTTTTTTCATCCAAATACTAAAATGATATTAACCTTTAGATTTTATTTATTTCCTGGATCCATCTATCCCAACTCATACTTGGATGAATTATGATTCCAATCTTGTTGTCTTATAGACTTTGGATCTTCAACATCCATTTATTTTTTGGATCCCTCTGATCCAACTCCTACATGACCCAATTCTATTTCTAGTCATGTTTTCTGAGTAACCTTGGACAGTTAACACCAACTTCCTTCTTGAGGTACTTGATTTATCCTTTCCTTAACTGATCATATCAGTACTTGGATTTGCTTGTTGTCTATTACTTTCCCTTGTCTTGACCAATCTGATTTCAACTTGCCTTGCACAATCCAATTCTATCATGCCATAAATAATGCCCTTCATACCATGCTTCCACTGCGCACTCTGATAACCATAAGGGAAGCATTACTCTAATTTCATAGCTAATCCATGGATATGATGTACTCCTTATCCAATATGCAATAAGCCTCTTTCTTTATCTAAGTACTGTCATTCATGCAGTCAATTCCTTTTATAATAGATTTGACTCCAATGTATTGCTTAATCTATATATTGGTTTCTTTGGGAGTGAATGCACTTTCACTAATTCATTCACTACATGATCTATTCCTCTGTCTGTATTCCATTGAATACTTGACTAACATGAGAGGACTTCCTGTAGTGGCCTCCCAAGATTTTATGGCTGCAATCAGATTCATACCTTGACATTTTGTGGTCTTGTCTTTTGATCATCTTATGAAATATTTTGTCATAGCACTCTTTCCCCGAGTACTTCTACTTATTTTTAACTAAAATTCCACCTTCTCACCTGTTAATAACTCAAAGTTTTTAACTCTGCAAAATGTGCAGTGAACAAAACTTTGTTAGGCTAACTGTTTCAACAATTTCATGAAAATATGAACCATTCTGGTTCAATAATATATATCAGAATTCTTTCTTCTGATTTCCTAGAAATTTGAATGCCTTGATCAATTTTCTGAGTGGATAATTATATTCCACTATCCAATACCTTTCCAACGCCTTCTCACATGCTCAATTCCGAGTCTTGAGCAGAAAGTTATGGTCTTTTGAAATTTTCCCATTAATTTTTCTGTTCATTTTTCAACTTGGCGCAACTCTGCACTGTAATTAAGCATTTTTGTGCCTACTCCATTGGATTTTTCTTAAGATATCAATTGGGTTTCTTCATATACATAACATGGACACTCTGTCCAAGTTTAAACTCTTTCTGTGCTCTGAGATGCTAGTTACAACCCGCTGAAGTTCTAGGCCAATTTGTGTTTTTGGTCTGAAATGGTACATGTACGTTCTTTGCCCTTTTAACCATATTTAACATGCCCAAAAATTTAATTCAGCTCTGGGACTGTCTTCTATGATTCAATGGATTTTCATTGAATGCTCCTACGCCTCAATCTGATTCCGTAGCAGAAAGTTATGGCTCCATGAAGCTAGTTGGGTCTTATAATTTGCCCTTCACTGTTTCTACTGCATCTTTCTCATAAAAGCTCCGTTTGACGAACAATTTACACCATTAGAAAGATCTATCCAAGCTCTTTTATTTGAGCTGCAAAGACATAGTGTGCCTTGGCACACTTTGTTCTTGTGATTTTTGAGTTGCTAAAAATGCTCTTAAGACCCTCAAAAACGCGCTGCAAAAAGGTGATGTTCAAACGATATAATACGTCGCGGAAATTCGTTGGTTTTCTGCTGTTCTTCACCCTTCAAACAACTTTGCACACACAAATTTCAATCTGTGCACCCGTATTTACTATGTGCTGCAACATCACAAGGTAAATCGTGCTTCGTGCACTTTAAAACCACTGTGTATCACTTATTTGTTGCGACAATAACTTGCGCGCACTTTTGTCTCGCGCACCAATATCTACCGCGCACAGTTTTGGTTCTTGCACTATTACCCGTTGTGCGCAGTTTTGGTTCTTACACTATTACCCATTGTGCATAGTTTTTGTATCATGCATTGTATTCCGCGTACAATTCACTCTACGCATTGCACCATACCAAGTTTAGTATGCCTCCACCGCGTATCAATACTTTGTGTGCACCATACTAAACTGTCGCACGACAACATATACCCATATTGTGCGCGCACCAACCAAACTCCTCTGTGATTTTCCAATACTACATACACCCTGAGCACCATTATTATGCGTGTGTACACCGCGCACACCTTCTTATGTGTGTGTACACCACGCGCACCTTCTTATGTGTGTGCACTCCGCGCAATGCTAAACTTAGTGCGTGCACCCACACACCAATATTTTTCCATGCGGCACCAAAATTTTCCGCGCGCACCCTCACACCATATTTTTTCGCACGGTACTAAATTTTTATCGCGCACACCCGCACACTATCATTTTTCTGCGCAACACCAAAATTTAATGCGAGCATCAACACGCAAATACCTTGCCGTGCAGTGCCGAATTTTACCTATCCCGAGCTTTTCACTGCGCTAGATGAATTTTTTTTTTTGGTGCGCCCAACTGCGCACATTCACCTTTATGTGCATCGATTCCTCGTGAATTTTGCTGCAAAAATTGGGGCTTTTTCCCAATTCACCATAGACATTCTGCAACTATGAAATTCATTCAATTTCACCCCGATAACACTAGCTCAACCTCTGTAACAACAGCTCACTGTGGGTTGACATTTCTAGAATGATTTTTTTTTTTATTGCCAAACTCAATTCACGAATTGGGAATTTTAATTATAAAACTCGCTCCAACTGTCATGGATTCACTGTAACTTCAAATTCGACCAATTCCAGGTTCGAATTTGCTAGAATATATATTAAATCAGTAATATCTCATCACTTTGCTGAATTTCTCCATTTTCTCATGAATTCAACCACAAAAATTGGGGCTTTTCCCCATTTCCACCTAGTTGCTATTACTTTTTACCATGGACGCTCTACAAACTGATATTCGACCACTTTGAAATAAATCTTCTGTGAATATTCGTTTCAACTGAACCTTTCCGGCCCATCTAGGCTCAGTGTTGGATCTAAAGCTCTGATACCATATTGTAACATCCCCAACCACCCATGGCCAGGCTACGCTACGCCAGAGAACACTTTCGTTCTCTCACTGCAGAACATACTGTGACATACCCATCTTCTATTCCGAGCTATGCCACATAAAATTTTCTAACTGCATGCAATTATAAATATATACACGCAGAACTCTTGCAAAAGCCTTATATATAAAACGTAAACATACAAATACATCTGTAAATGCACGAATCCATACTAAAATAACAGTAGAGACATACATGCAGCATATACAGGAAATACCCATAAATATACACACAATTATAAATCATAC
>JASDQU010586775.1:111864-127455 GCA_032191745.1 Picea mariana | reverse complement strand
AGGAAGCGATAATAAGGTATGTTATTTGTTCCTTCCTCCTAGTTAATTCAACGGTCAAAACTTAGGGAAAGAGTAATGTCCTGTCCTGTTTTGTTCTAGATCTAGGTGGATCTAGGGAGATCTGTTAGTGTCCGCACTTACCGATTATTCCAATAACAACGAAACTAGATCCAGTCTCATCTGCATGTAAATCATGCCAATATCACCAAGATCATATGTCAAACCATATTCTCAACATCACCAACACATGACTCTACCCAACATGAACCAACATCACCACATGTCATCACAAAATATGTGTCTCAACCAAGTACCAATCATGTACCATGCATCAACCTGTACCTATACCATCAACAAGTGCATCAACTATGCACCTCAATAATCAATACATGTACCATACTATGTACCATAACATGTGCCAACCATTCACATCAACTATATACCATATCATGCATACCAACCATGTATATCAACCATGTACATCAACTTTGTACATCAACACAATATCATACACCAATCATGTATGATACCATGTATCGACCAAGAACCATAACAAGTGTCTCAACCATATACCATATCATCCCATACACCATGTGCCATAATATATGATAAACAAGTAATATATATGGTGTACTTTAACTAAGTACTATCACTCATAATCATGCCATGTACCATACCATAAGCCTAAAGTATATTCCAATATCACAAAGACGTGCCTCTAATAATGAACCATAAAAACCATATAACAAGTAACAAGAATGTGTCTCAAGCATGTAATGATATCACCTCAACTATGCACCATCAAGGGCCTCTAAGACATGCCTTAAGCATGTGCCATACCATCCAATATACAAGCTTCAAACAAATGCATGAATAAAATACCTTTATTCATGAAAACCCGAAGCATACCATCTTAGACCCTATATAAATTGTGTTGTACCATCAAATCATGTTGCAACTCATCCGTACACCCTTTTTTTTTCAAAGCTTTACCTCAGGTATGCGACCTGTCCTCCTGCAACCTGTGTATGTATGCAAATTTACCTCAGACATATCACGTGTGTACGTGACCTTTCCATAAGACATCTCCCCTATGTACATGATTGTTCCCACATGGACCCGTGTATGCCTCAAAAAATACTTTACATTAATATTGCCTCATGACAACCATTATTTATGCCTTCATTCATGTATAGTTGTTCAGTCTTCTCCATCCACTTCTGAGAGTGTCCTAGTTTCTCACCACTTCTTCTTTGAGCTTCCATCCTTTCAACATTAGTTTTCTTCCATATTTTATTTTATCTTCTTTCCATATTGTATGAAGCATTTCTCATTGACTATCTCCTTGATTTCTAGCAATCATGGGATTTGTGGCCAAACTCATTGCAACTATAACATCCCATGATGTGACAATGTGCAACAATGTGTTCGAAAAGATTACATCTCCAACATCTTAAGATGTTATTCAATATTCCAACATATTTCCTTGCATAATGTCTGTAATCCACAACTTTGTGACCATATTCATTACATGAGAGACAGTGACCGTTGAAAACATTTTTGTACCCGTGCTTTTGTGTCAACCTTGAATGTATCTCTCTTCTGATTTTTCTTTGAGATGTAGGACTAGATTCTTGGTGTCTTCCTTGTTCTGATCTTTTGAAGATTTCCTTGCTTTGTGCAGGTGCTTGACTTGCAATTTTGATTTAACCCTTTGAAAATTAAGGACCTACATCATGCTTCCTGGAAGTGCCAACTTTAGAGTGTGCAATTTCCTTGTTTGATCCAAGACCATATTTATCATTTGGCGATCTTTGACTATACATAATTTCATCCAAGATTATTGAGTTTTTCATGAACTTGACATGAGTGTTTGACTTCTCGACTTTCCTTCTGATATCAACAACTTTTGCTTCCATCTTATGACATGATTCTTCCTTTTCATTTTATTGATTCTTCAATAGTTCCTCTATCCTTTTGGCTTCTTCAGGTTGGGTCCTCATATTGACATTTATTTACTTTGTTTCTTTAATCTCTTCAAGGATTTTTCCAAGCTCATTATCTACCTTCTTTTTTTCTTCTGCTTGACCAATTATATCGGTCTTCAGTCTCTTGATCTCTTTTTCTTTTTTCTTGAGCATTTGTTTTAGTGCCATGGTATGCCTTTGGTAATTTTCTAGGGATTCCTTAGTGATTATTTAAAGATCCTCAAAAGCATCTAAATCATCTTCTGCTTCTTTTAAACCATCTACAACTTTATCTTTAAGCCAACAAATATTCCTCTTAATCTATAAGATAATTGTTAGTTGATTCTACACAAACTTCTTCTATTTCAGCTAGATCTTCTTCCTTATTTGCAGGAGAACATTCAACATCATAACATTTAGAATTGTTGAAATTAGAATATTTTGGAAGGTCTTTACCTTCATTGATGACTGAGTTTTGCTTCATGTCCTTGATTGGATTGTCTTTTGTGTCTTGTATTTTGTCTTGATATGCCTTCTCTAGCTTCATCCATAGGTCCTTGGCAGAGGTACATTGTCCTATGCTTTATTTGACAGAACCTGAGAGTCCATTGAACATGGTATTTAATGTCACTGCATTGTTCTTCTTTGCTTCCTTTTGATATGCAAATTTTGATTGTTTCTTTGAGGGAACTGATCCAACAAACACAGTATCCCAAACACTTGCTCCTTTTGACTTCAAATACCATTTAATTTTTATTCTCCATGTCGAGTAATATGTTTCATCAAAGAAGGGGACTTCTTTTGTAGAGGGAACTGCATGCAAATCCACTTGTGTCTTCATGGATATCCTTCAAGGTTATAAGGATTATGGTGAAGGCTTTCTCTTATACCAATTGTTGGACACACCGACCACACTGAGAGGGGGGGTGAATCACTGTGTGGGTCTTTTTACAATTATTTCTTCCTTTAGTTAGAAACCACTTCAAACATTATTATTCATTCATTATTAGCGACATGCATATATCAAAAACATTCATCAATAGTAGAGAACTATGAACCATCACCATAATGAACACAAAGAATATCATATATATGTGTAATATTTTGTATTATGTTGTTACATGAAGACTAAAATCTCCAGGGTTTATCAACACCAACTGAAAAGTGCACAAATCCAAGAGAGTACCAACTTTAAAATACAAGACCTATCTTGTAGATCTCAACACCAACTAAGATGTGAGGATTCCAACCCTCAAGTACAAGACCGATCTTGTAGACAAAAAAAAATATGTTCAACTGTACCAACAATATTCAAATATTTTCTATAGATATGAGACCTCTATATGTTTCAACACATGTGTGTATGTTAGTTGTATTCTTGCATCCTTCATATGTACATTACCTATCCTCTTTCAGCCTACGTACAACCTCAGAAAACTAGTGATTCCAGTTTTCTAGAACTCTGAATCTTTGGTCCCTTTAGACCTTCATTGCCTCTGTCATATGAAACTGTAACTTGTCACTGCATCCATGTCATCAAATAAGCATATCCAACAACCTATGCATGTCCCTCATGCATACATCATCATACACCATAGATATCCCTCAACCAAGTACAATTATCTCAAAGGTGTGAACTATAAGGACCATATCAACAATGTACCATACATAAGAGTCCTGCTCACTCAACCAACCAACCAACATATACCATATCCAGATATCACAAAAACCATACCAAGAATGCCTCAAGAATGATCTAAACCTGTAGAATGTTGACCTGGGAACTTGCTTTAGATTTTAGGGACATGGCACTAACCTCTACTCTAGTTTTCATGAGTTTTTTTTCACATTTATGCTACTTCCTATTCTACAACCCGTGTATGTACGCACTTTCCCCCACTGCAACCCGCAGACATTCTCACTTTCCTCCACTACAACCCTCGTACACCTTAGAAACTACGGTTTTTCTGAAACTCCGATATTTTTTCCATCAACCCTCCTTTCCTACCTTAGACTTGTGTAACTTCAGATGTATCAATGAGTAACTTCAATAAACATTTCACAAAATAATATATATCCAATGTGCTAAAAAAATTGATTCTAATAAGACACCTTTTGATCCATATTATTTTGAGTACGAAATGAGAGCGTAGATGAAATAAAGAAATATATTGATACATTGCAAGAGATCCAATAATGTAACATAGATATATCAGATATATATAACAAGAGGTACAAATACACAGTAAATACACAATTTCTATTAATGAGTGAAATGTACAGAACTGTAAAATTACAGAGTGAAAGACTCGCTAGAATGGTGGCATCTTATCTCTGAGAAGAGATGTGATGTATACTCTCATTCGCAAGAACATGAGTACAATGAGGCTCAAAAGGCCTTTTTAACATAAATGGAAAAACCCTAAAAATCTAAAAACCTAGCCCTGGGAAGATGAAAATCCAAAACGTTTGCGGCTCCAATGTGGAGATGAAGCGCCAAAAGTCATGTGTGCCCCGATGGGGTAAGTTGGTACAACAACTTCTCAGGGTCATAAATTTTTCATACGATCTTCATTTTAGGTTCACGATAGCCCATTGGAAATGTCTATTCGAGGAATACACATTTTTCTATCAAAAGTTTACTTTGTCTACATTTTGACTATGATGAGCTCCAAAAACATTGTTTAGGTCCTCAAAACAACCCCAAAAGTTTAGGACTCGAAAATCTAGGAAATAACTTCCAATGATGAAAATTGCATGTGATTCAGTTGGAATAGGTGGGTGGACACCGATATCCATCTAGATCAATCCTCCCCTCTTAGGAAAAAATGGTATCCATTGCGTTGAGTTCCCATGGGATATGGGAAATCATTTGCTGAATCTGAACCTTGGTGAGTTGTTTTCCTTGTTGGAGACGTTGTGATGCTTGGCCTTTGGAATACTGTTGTGAACCTGATGTTGGAGGGGTTGGACCTTTTTAACCAGTCCGACTGCATGAGGTGACTATGTGCAAAAGAAATATTTGTGCTTTTCTTCAAATTTTCCAACTTGCTTCTACTGAATAGAGGGGGCTTGAAACGAGGTCATAGTGGTCATAGTGTTCTTATGTTCACTTCATATGAGAGACACTTTTTTTACACTATTGTGTTGAAATAGTAGTTTGAACTACCTCTGATATCCTGTAGAGATGATCCCCCAGAGTAATAATGACACTACTGGATTGATACTCACAAACATCATGGCGCTTCCACATATATCATTGGACCAAAAGAACATCACAAACATCTAGTAGGGAAAAATCACACAATACCTCATCCTTGAAGGTATTGATGTCGTAGGACAAGTGACATTGTTGGATTACACAAATATATCATCCCTGACGAAGCCACCCGATGTTGTATGGTTGCAAGTGTGGTGTTGTTGGGAATTCCAACTGTTTGACAACCTCTACTAAGATGAGGTTCTTTTGGCTTCTGCTATCAACAATGAAATGCAATGGGATCCCCTTCACCCACATTTGTGAATGGAAGAGGTCCTCCCCCTCTTTAGGATCTATTGGTGCTTCTGGTTGGATTTTTGTGGTTGCGACAATGGAAGTGGGGTCTACGTTGATCATCTATCTTCTTCCATTATTTTCCGAATCAGACTTTGAATTGGGGTTTGGATATTTTTATTTTATATCGGCCACCAATGAATGTTTTGAGTGACATTCATCGGTGTTGTTCTAGGGGTGTTTGTGGAAATCGCACCACTTTCTAGTTTCATTCTTTGTATTTCCCTTACCCGTCTTTTCCAATTTCTTGGACTGTTTTTCATAAGGTTGTTTGTTAGGGCCATCTTTATCATACTTTGTATGTTGTGGATTTGTAGACCCAAAATCTCATTTATTCAAGTGCTTAAATTTTTTCTTGATTTTGATAGCATATCGATACACATCTCCCAGTGATGAGATGTCCATAAACTCCATTTCATTTTGGATGTACCTGTGTAATTTCAGAACCAAATGTTGCTAATAATATTTGATACCCAACTTTGCGTGTAAGGTATAGAAGGTATTGGTGAACTCTGACACTGCTTGGACCCTCTCTTGATGCAGCGTGGTTCATCTCATGTACTGGTATTAATAGTTTCCAACAGGGTAATATTGTTCCTTGACGACATCTATGAAAAATTCTCAAGTGATTTGGGCCTCGAACATTCCAGACTCCTCTATGGAAATTTGTCCACAATAAGTTTCCCACCAATGTTTGACATGGGGGAGAGCCTTAAGTAGTGTGAAGGTGATCTTTTCCTTGTCAGAAAAAATGTGCACAAAGAAATAGCCTTCTAGCAGATTCAACCATTTTTCCAGAGCATTTGCATCTATCTGACCTTCAAATACAGGAATATCAAAATTAACTTGTACCATGAAAGGAACGATGCCTCCAAAATGGCTGCTTAATGAAGATGCACCTATTTTTATCGGAAAGAACCGAAGGATTTGGAAAAAATTTATCATCATTTCCTCCCTCTGTCGCATGAGATATTGCTCTAGCAATAGATTAATAGAATATTCTGCTCCATCATTTTTCTTTTCTTCCTCTATGGAGGGTTTCTTGGGCATTCGAGAGTGATTTTCCTCAAGAGAGACAAGCTTGAGACCTAACTTTCTATACTCATACCTCTTCAGCGACATGCACTAAAAAATGACCAAGAGTAACCTACTCTGATACCACTGATCCAGATTATTTTAGGCACGAAATGAGAGCATAGATATAATAAAGAAATATATTGAGATATTGCAAGAGATCCAATAATGTAACAGGGATATATCAGATATATATAATAAGAGGCACAAATATATAGTAACACCCATTTTCTATTAATGAGTGAAATGTACATAACTATAAAATTATAGAGTGAAAGACTCGCTAGAATGGTGGTAGCTTATCTTTGAGAAGAGATGTGATGGGTATGCTCATTTGCAAGAAGATGACTATGAGGCTCAAAAGGCCTTTTTAACATAAACGGAAAAACCCTAAACATCCAAAAACCTAGCCCCTGGAAGATGAAAATCCAAAATTTTTGCGGTCCCAATGTGGAGATGAAGTGCCAAAAATCATGTGGGCCCCGATGGGGTAAGGTTGTACAACAACTTCCCAGGGTCATAACTTTTGCATACGATCTCCGTTTTAGGTGCACGATAACCTGTTGGAAAGGTCTATATGATGAATACACATTATGACGTCAAAGTTTAAACTTTCAATATTTTAACTGTGGCGAGCTCCAAAAATGTTGTTTAGGGCCTCAAAATGGCCCCAAAAGTTTATGACTCGAAAATATAGGAAATAACTGCCAATGATGAAAACTGCATGTGAGCTAGCTGGAATAAGTGGGTGGCCACCAATATCCATCTGGATCAATGCTTCCCCTTTAGGAAGCAATGGTCTCCATTGTGTTGAGTTCCCATGGGAGATGGGAAAGCATGTGTTGAATATGAACCTTGGTGAGCTTCCTGTCTTGCTGGAGACGTTGCGCTGCTTGGCTTGTGGAAGGTTGTTGCAAACTTGATGTTGGAGGGATTGGAATTTTTTAACCAGTCTAACTAAATGAGATGACTGTGTGCAGAAGGAATCTTTGTGCTTTGCTTCAATTTTTCTAACCTGATTATGTTGGATAGAGGGGGCTTGAACCTAGGCTGTAGTGGTCATAGTGTCCTTCTATTCACTTCTTTCCTAAATCAGGAAGAAGCTAAACTTCATCGTATGAGAGACAACTTTTATACACTATTGTGTCGAAATAATAGTCTTAACTACCTATGGTATCCTGTATAGATGACCCCCCATAGTAAAAATGACACTACAAGGTAGAGAATCATAAACAACATGGCGCTTCCACATATATGGTTGGCACAAAAGAACATCACAAAAATACAACGGGGCAACATCACACAATACCTCATCCTTGAAGGGCTTGATGTTGTAGGACAAACGACATTTTTGGATGACATGGAGATCTCATCCCTAGTGAAGCCACCCGATGTTGTATGGATGTGAGTGTGGTGTTCTTGGAAATTCCAACTATTTGATGAGCTTTGTTGAGATGAGGTTTTCTTGGCTTCCACTATCAACAATGAAATGAAATGGGATCCCCTTCAACCACATATGTGAATGGAAGAGGCACTCCCCCTCTTCAAGATCTGTTGGTGCTTATGGTTGGATTCTTTTGGTTGTGACTGTAATACCCCTAAGTTGAACCCCATAGTGTAAATATCCTATAACTATACTTTACTTATTAAGCTAGTGACCCTATGAAACAAATTTGATTGGTTTGGTTTTGCGTGCATTAAGATAATGCCCAGGAATCTCACACCAAAGGAGTGTGCGTAATTGTAAATTGATACAATACACAATTTAAATGTATTGGCGTGCACATATGTAAGTACACATGAATGGAGCACTGAAAGTGAAATAAATTAACATATGCATCACGCACAAGTGTAAGTGCGAAAGGATGGTGCAATAAAGGAAAAGGCATGCAACCTTGGATTCAATGCACACTAGCTTAGTGCACAGGTTTTGGAGGCCAGAGAAGCATTTTGTATATAAGTCATGATGTAATGTGCACCTGTGTAAGGGCGCAAGGGTGGCTCACTAAAGAAAGAGTGTGTGGAGCCCAGAAGTTCCACACGCATTGGTTTTGGTGCGTGATTTGTATATTTTGAGGCTAGTGAGCCTAGATGCAAAAGATCAATACTTCTGTATTGATATTGTAAATGTAATCACATGCAAATATAATAAAAAAATACATCACTTTGGTAGACCGACCACATAAAAGAGTTCGAGGGGCTTAAACTCCACTAGCCGAGGTTAAGGGGGCTAGGTTAAAGGGGCTTAAACCAAAAAAGGAATATTATATTAATATTTCTTTAAAAAAAACACATAAAAGATACATTATTATATCCTAAGTCCTAAGGAGGGGACAAGTGGTCGAAGGCATTATCAACATGACAAGTGTCAAGTTGGGAACATGTTGTGGATGGAAGGAAGTTCTCAACCTGACAGGTGTCAAGTTGGGAACATGCAGTCAAATAGTTTGGACTTATTCCATTCTGGTATTTAGGGGGAGAGGGGATTCATTCGACAAGGGAAGGGAAATCAAGCTGGGAGGAAGCTGATTGTTTTATCATCGATTTGATTGTTTTGTCATAGAATTTTTTAGTGAGTGAACCTGATTGTTGCGGTCATGAGCCCAACTATTACCAGGATGGGTAATTATGTTGATTATTTTCATAGATACCTATACACGGATTAGTTTGGAGAGTTGGAATGAAAAGGTAGGTTGACAGGCCCGTGGAAGATTGCATTCTCTTTAGGTGAGAGAATTGTTGGGAATTAGTTCCCGAGGTGCCAAACTACAACAACAGGGCTCTGAGACTTCCTATCCGGCCTATCATTGAATCTCTGGAAGGGAAGTGGGCCAACCAAAGGACTATTGAGCAGAGAAGGGGCACACTTCCTGGGGTGGGACAAGAATGTGTGGAATGAGATATTATAGGCTGTCAGTGTGGATTGGCATCTGTGAAATAATTTCATGTGTTTGAGTCTCCTGTGACTGAGTTACCCATGACTAAGTTCCTGTTGATTGAGATACTTTAGCCTGGTTGGGAACCCTTACCCAAGTGGAGTTTAGACCCAGCTCGGGGGTGACCCACTGTTGATATTTATGAACAATGTGGTCTAAGGCTGGGAGAAACATGGAAGGTCTACACATAGTTGGTATAATTTATTCAAAGATAAGTGCCAATTTGTGTGTTTAATCATATTTGTAGGAATTATTATATATTGGTTTTCATGGGTGTATGTTGTTTATGCTGCATGTATATTTATATTATAAATATGTGTGTAACTGTGTATTGAAGAGTGTAGTTTTATGTTTATTTAGTAACAGAGTTGTATCAGAGCAATTTTGGTTGAATTGTTGAGAAATTAGTATAAGAACAAGAAAATTTTAAGTGGCATTGCAAAGAAGGTGGTTGGGGGTGTTACAAGTTGGTATCAGAGCCCAATTTTCAACATTGAGCCTAGATGGGTCGAGTTAACATCATGCTGAAGCATATTGTTGCAGAAAATTGAATTTGGGAGTGGCTGAATTTCTAGTTACAATGTGTCCATGAAGGAAATTTGAAGCACTTGAGTGAAATTGGGTAAAATCCCCAATTTTTGTTGCTAAATTCATGAAGGATATGGGGAAAATTTAGTTAAGTGAATATATATTCCTTATTTTAATAAATGTTTAAGGAAATTTAGACATAAACTAGTTGAATGTGAAGTTACAGAGAAGCTAAGAAAAATTGCGTGGAATTGTTAAACAAGATTCACAATTCGAGAAGGAATTTGGAAAAATCAGCATCAGAAATGTCAACCAATGGCACACACAAGAATTTGTTGTTGCAGAAGTTAAATTTAGATGTACTGGAGTGAAATTGAAAAAATTTCATAGTTGAAGAAAGTCCATGGTGGAAAATTGGGTGACCTTTGAGGAAAAGCCCCAATTTTTGCATCAAAAATCTATGAAAAATCAGTTAAATGTCAAGAATGTTGTGCACACTAGGCAATGATGGTGTGCATACATATCAAGGCACATAGGAGTACACATTAAAATTAGGCAACACACTATGCAGAACGATAATGTTGCACATGTGTGCACACTAAACATTGGTGTTGCTTAGAAAAGAAGGATGTACAAGATATGTACACTTAGTCTTGGCACTGCGTTGTGTTTAACTAGTGATGTGTGCAAAATATAGGCATCTATTAAAGAGCATTGAGATTGGCATCATAGGGTGCAGATCTTATGGTGCACGAATACTAATGTGATGCAAAGGATGTGTGCTTGGAATGTTGACAGAACACAATTGAATTGTTGGTGCGCACACAACATTTGTATGTTGTGCGTGCATATTCATGTCACTCAAAGGTATAATTACTAGCACTTGGTGTGAAGCTAGCAGTACACGCAGAATATTTGTGCACGACACCAAGAAGTTCCAAGTAGAGCATTGATGCACGACATGGAAGTTGTGCTCCATAAAGATTGGCACGCGACAGAAAAGTATGCACAATGATACTGATGCGTGTCACATGCACTTTATTTTAGTGTTGTGTATGAAAAGTTGATGCATGCTAACTATGAACTTATAATTAAGAATAAGTGCATGTGAATTCAATTGGACAATTAATCTTCATAGGAAATTGGAAGAAAAAAATTATGATGTTGTATGAAAACAAAATTGTACATCACTTCATGATTTTTCAAATTGTTTAGCCTAACAAACTTTGTTGGTTGCACATTTTGTAGAGTTAATAACATTAGATTAGGGCATGATCAATAGAAGTTTAGAATCATGGAAGATGTGCAAGGAATTTATAGCCATGAAGAAGAGATCATAGGGATGTATGTTCATATGGGTAATGAAGGTATAAATTCAAATGGACATGGTGAAGGTAAGGAAGAAAGCGTGAACTTTGTGGAAACCATAAAAAGTTTGAAAAGGGATGTCTTGAGTCATAAAGCTAATAATGAGAGGATTATGAAAGCCAAAGAACAACAAGAAGACTTTAACATCAAGTTGATGTAGATTTTGGACAGAATTGAGAAGAAGATGGATAAGCAGACCGAGTCAAGCAGATCAGGGAGCCATAAGTCTCATGGTAAGAGAGGAAGGACAATGTGTAGTAGAAGTGTTGGCAGGCATCACCATCACTCTCCAAGACATTCAACTAGGAGAGTGCATAGAAGTGCAATTCTATCCCCTGTCAGGAAGCAAAAGAATAAGTCTAGAGTGGATGAACTTCAAGGGGAAATGAACAAAATCAAGCCTCCTACCTTTGATGGTGAACACAAGAAGGATGAAGATGCTAAGACATGGTTGTTGATTATGAGAAATTATTTTCAGTTGTATAATTACTCTACACATGTAGAAGGTAGAATTGTTAGTTATCAGCTCAAAGGAAAAGCATCAATGTGGTGGGATTAGTATGTGCAGGTACAACACATTAATGAGAAGAAGGTGACTTGGAGAGAATTCAAGAGGTATTTTCAAAGAAAATACTTGACTAAGAGATACTATGACAAGAAAATGAAGGAATTATTTGAACTCAAGCTTGGGAGTATGACCATAGATGAGTATGAAAGGAGGTTTTTAGATCTATTGAAATATGTTTCCTTCATCAAGGATGAGCAAGTTAAGATTCAAAGATATTTGAGTGGGTTTCCATCCTTTATTAGTGACAGGATACAATATGATGCGCCCAAAACCTTGGAGGAAACAATAAGAAGGGATAAATGCCTTTATGATCAACAAAAAGGGAAGGCATACTACCAGAAAGATTGGGAAGACAAGAAGAAAAGTAAGTTGGAATAGAGGAAGAAGGGAACTAAGCCACCATTATTCAGAAATAAATATCAAGAGAAACCATCTTCTAAATAATCCAGTATGACAGAGTCATTGGGGAACAGGCTAAAGCAACAACATATTCAATGTTGGGTTGTAAGGGAGATCATATGTATAGAGACTACCCTCACATGAGTGAAAGAGTGAGGACTGTTCACAATGTGCAGCAAGCTGAAACAATGGAGGACATGGGAAAAAGTGTACCTAAGATATATGCAGCCTTGGACAACAAGAAATCTGAATTCCATTCACATATGATCGAAGGGGAAGGTAAGATTAATAACCATCCCATTTCCATTTTAATTGATTCAGGAGCTAGTCATAGTTATCTAGATCCTAATATGGTGGAAAGATTCAATTTTCCAAGAAGCAAACTTGGAAAACCTTGGATGTTGTAGCTAGCTGCATGAGCTAAAAGAAAGATTAATGAGTTGGTTAAGGTATGACCGATGAACATGAATATACTGAACATCAATGCAGAGTTGAACATCATACCTTTAGGTTCCTATGACTTCCTAATTGGTATGGATTGGTTACACCGACATCATGTTGTTATAGAATTTTATAATAAAGCATTTACTTGCTTGGATGAGGAAGGCAACTTAAGGAAAGTACAAGGGATTCCTAGAGCAATAACTGTTAGAGAAATCACAGCCTTGCAATTAAAGAAAAATTACAGTAAGGGGTGTTAAGTATTTTCCACGCAGATGGAAGAGACACCTAAGAATAAGGTGCCAAATATTGAAGACTGCATAGTCCTAAAAGAGTTTGAAGATGTATTCAAGGAGCTACCAATATTTTCACCCAAAAGACATATTGACTTCTCTATCAATATGTTTCTTGGAGTAGCTCCAATATCTAAGACTCCTTACGGGATGAGTACACTTGAACTGAAGGAATTGTAGATGCAACTTGAAGAGCTTCTAAAGAAGGGGTATATACGCCCAAGTTTGTCACCTTGGGGTGCCCCAGTATTGTTTGTAAATAAAAATGATGGAACTTTGAGACTTTGTATTGACTTGAGGAAGTTGAAAAAGTAACTGTGAAGAATAAGTATCCTTTTCCAAGGATAGATGACCTTTTTGATCAACTAAAATATGCAAAAATATTATCCAAGATTGATCTCAGGTCAGGCTATCATCAGGTCAAAATTAAAGAAGAATACATCAACAAGACTACTTTCAGAACAAGGTATGGCCATTATGAGTTCACAATGGTACCATTTGGGTTAACAAATGCACCAGTTGTCTTCATGTGTCTCATGAATGGTGTATTCAAGAATTGATTGGATAAGTTTGTCGTTGTATTCTTGGATGACATTCTGATATATTCTAAGTCCGAAGAAGAGCATGAGAAACACTTGAGAATGGTGTTACAAATATT
The DNA here is from genome assembly GCA_032191745.1 of Picea mariana. Lineage (NCBI taxonomy): Eukaryota > Viridiplantae > Streptophyta > Pinopsida > Pinales > Pinaceae > Picea > Picea mariana. The sequence goes on along the minus strand of JASDQU010586775.1, from coordinate 113,670 downwards.
GAGGGAGCATAAGTTATATGCCATGTTGAGCAAGTGCTCATTTTACCAGAACAAAATCCATTACTTGGGCCATATCATCTCAAAGGAGGGGATATAAGTAGATCCAGAAAAGACAAATGTCATATAAATTTGGCCAACACCAAGGAATGTCTCAGAGGTGAGATCATTCATGGGCCTTGCAGGTTACTACAAAAGATTTGTTGAAGGATTCTCAAAGATTGCACATCCAATTACTTCATTGCAAAAAAAGGATAAGAAGTTCGAGTGGACACATGATTTTGCAAGAAGTTTTCAACACTTGAAGCATTTATTAACAAGTGCTCCAATACTGAGGATTTTTTATCCAATTGAAGAATTTGATGTATGCACTGATGCATGTAAAGAAGGGCTAGGTGGATCCTTAGTTAGAATGGGTATGTGGTATGCTATGAATCAAGGAAGTTGAAGGAGCATGAAATACACTATGGTACTCATGATTTGGAGTTGGAAGACATAGTGCATACCTTACATATGTGGAGGCACTACCTCATGGGGAAGAGATTTGAATTGAGGACATACCACTGTGGTCTGAAATACTTGTTTTGACAACCAACTCTAAATGCCAGAAAAAGCAGGTGGTTAAATTTGCTCAGTGAATATGATTTTGATATAAAGAATATCAAAGGTAAAGAGAACACGGTGGTTGATCCACTTAGTGGGAGTGTGCATGAGATGCATTCTACAACCATTAGCATGTGTCAATCAAACTTGAAAGATAAAATTCTAGAAGCTGCAAAATCATATCAGAAGTATATGGAGTTAAGGGAATAACTTCAACAAGGTAATTTACAACAAAAATTCGAAGACTATAAGCTGAAAAAGGATGATATTCTCAGATACAGAGGAAGAATTTATGTGCCAAATTATTAGGGATTGAAGAATATGATATTAGGAGAAATGCATAATGTACCTTATGTTGGACACCCAGGTTACTAGAAAACTATTGCAGTTTTCAAGAGTCAATATTATTGGTTAGGCATGAAGAAAGAAATTGTTAATTTCATTGCCAAGTGTTTGACATGCCAAAAGTTCAAGGTTGAGCATAAAAATCCAATTGGATTACTACAACCATTTCCCATCCCTGAATTGAAATGGGAATTGGCAACAATGGATTTTATTACTAAATTACCAAGAACTAGTAAGCATCATGATTCTATCATGGTAGTTTTGGACAAGCTTACCAAAGATTCCCATTTTATTCTAGTCAAGGATACTCACAAGGAAACTAACATAGATTATATTTATTTGAAAGAAATAGCTCAATTACATGGAATGCCAAAGATAATTGTGTCTGAAAGAGATCCAAATTTTACCTTAAATTTTTGGAAAGGATTGTTCAAAGGATTTGGAACAAATATGCATTTTAGCACAAGTAATCATCCAGATTCAGATGGGCCAACATAAAGGGTGAATGAAGTAATATAAGATATGATAAGGATGTATGTCATGGATAAAGCATCCAAATGGGAGGATTATATACACTTGGTAGAGTTTTCTTACAACAATGGATACCAAGCATCCCTGAAGATGAGCCCATTTGAGGTCCTCTATGGTAGAAAATGCAACACACCAGTAAGCTAGGACAACCTAGCAGACCGCCTGTAGAATATATGCTTTCCTTGCCTAAATCAATGCCTATTCATAATTTATTCCATGTATCAATCATTACTTAAAAAGTATGTGCTTGATACTAATCATGTCATTGATTGGAATGTGATTCACGTGGAGCAAGAAGGCCGTTTTCAAGTGCATCCAATGTGCATATTG
>JASDQU010586775.1:93501-111814 GCA_032191745.1 Picea mariana | reverse complement strand
TGCCATACCATCCAATATACAAGCTTCAAACAAATGCATGAATAAAATACCTTTATTCATGAAAACCTGAAACATACCATCTCAGACCCTATATAAATTGTGTTGTACCATCAAACCATGTTGCAACTCATCCATACACCCTTTTTTTTTCAAAGCTTTACCTCAGGTATGAGACCTGTCCTCCTGCAACCTGTGTATGTACGCAAATTTACCTCAGACATATCACGTATGTACGTGACCTTTCCATAAGACATCTCCCCTATGTACATGATTGTTCCCACAGGGACCCGTGTATGCCTCAGAAAATACTTTACATTAATATTGCCTCATGACAACCATTATTTATGCCTTCATTCATGTATAGTTGTTCAGTCTTCTCCATCCACTTCTGAGAGTGTCCTAGTTTCTCAACACTTCTTCTTTGAGCCTCCATCCTGNCAGGGACCCGTGTATGCCTCAGAAAATACTTTACATTAATATTGCCTCATGACAACCATTATTTATGCCTTCATTCATGTATAGTTGTTCAGTCTTCTCCATCCACTTCTGAGAGTGTCCTAGTTTCTCAACACTTCTTCTTTGAGCCTCCATCCTTTCAACATTAGTTTTCTTCCATGTTTTATTTTATCTTCTTTCCATATTGTATGAAGCATTTCTCATTGACTATCTCCTTGAATTCTAGAAATCATGGGATTTGTGGCCAAACTCATTGCGACTATAGCATCCCATGGTGTGACAATGTGTCTGAAAAGATTACATCTCCAACATCTTAAGATGTTATTCAATATTCCAATATATTTCCTTGCATAATGTCTGTAATCCACAACTTTGTGACCATATTCATTACATGAGAGACAATGACCATTGAAAACATTTTTGTACCTGTGCTTTTGTGTCAACCTTGAATGTATCTCTCTTTTGAATTTGCTTTGAGATGTAGGACTAGATTCTTGGTGTCTTCCTTGTTCCGATCTTCTGAAGATTTCCTTTCTTTGTGTAGGTGCTTGACTTGCAGTTTTTTTTTAGCCCTTTGAAAATTAAGGACCTACATCATGCTTCCTGGAAGTGCCAACTTTAGAGTGTGCAATTTCCTTGTTTGATCCAAGACCATATTTATCATTTGGCGATCTTTGATTATCTAAAATTTCATCCAAGATTATTAGGTTTTTCATGAACTTGACATGAGCGTTTGACTTCTTGACTTTCCTTCTGATATCAACAACTTTTGCTTCCATCTTATGACATGATTCTTCCTTTTCATTTTCTTGATTCTTCAATAGTTCCTCTATCCTTTTGGCTTCTTCGGGTTGGGTCCTCATATTGACATTGATTTACTTTGTTTCTTTAATCTCTTCAAGGCTTTTTCCAAGCTCATTATCTACCTTTTTTTTTTCTTTTGCTTGACCAATTATATCAGTCTTCAGTCTCTTGATCTCTTCTTCTTTTTTCTTAAGCATTTGTTTTAGAGCCATGGTATGCCTTTGGTAATTTTCTAGGGATTCCTTAGTGATTATTTAAATATCCTCAAAAGCATCTAAATCATCTTATGCTTCTTTTGAACCATCTACAACTTTATCTTTAAGCTTCAACAAATATTCTTCTTAATCTATAAGATAATTGTTAGTTGATTCTACACAAACTTCTTCTATTTCAGCTAGATCTTCTTCTTTATTTGCAGGAGAACATTCAACATCATTACATTTAGAATTGTTGAAATTATAAGATTTTGGAAGGTCTTTACCTTCATTGATGACTGAGTTTTGCTTCACGTCCTTGATGGGATTGTCTTTTGTGTCTTGTATTTTGTCTTGATATTCCTTCTCTAGCTTCATCCATAGGTCCTTGGCAGAGGTACCTTGTCCTATGCTTTATTTGACATAACCTGAGAGTCCATTGAACATGGTATTTAATGTCACTACATTGTTCTTCTTTGCTTCCTTTTGATATGCAAATTTTGATTGTTTCTTTGAGGGAACTGATCCAAAAAACACAGTATCCCAAACACTTGCTCCTTTTGACTTCAAATACCCTTTCATTTTTATTATCCATGCAGAGTAATATGTTTCAACAAAGAAGGGAAATTCTTCTATAGAGGGCACTGCATGCCAATCCATTTGTGTCTCCATGGATATCCTTCAATTTTATAAGGCTTATGGTGAAGGCTTGCTCTTATACCAATTGTTGGACACACCGACCACACTGAGAGGGGGGGTGAATCACTGTGTGGATCTTTTTACAATTATTTCTTCCTTTAGTTAGAAACCACTTCAAACATTATTATTCATTCATTATTAGCTACATGCATATATCAAAAACATTCATCAATAGTAGAGAAATATGAACCATCACCATAATGAACACAAAGAAAATCATATGTATGTGTAATATTTTGTATTATGTTGTTACATGAAGACTAAAATCTCGAGGGTTTATCAGCACCAACTGAAAAGTGCACAGATCCAAGAGAGTACCAACTCTAAAATACAAGACCTAGCTTGTAGATCTCAACACCAACTGAGATGTGAGGATTCCAACCCTCAAGTACAAGACCGAGCTTGTAGACATAAAATAATATGTCCAAATGTACCAACAGTATTCAAATATTTCCTATAGATCCGAGACCTCTATATGTTTTAACACATGTGTGTTTTTTAGTTGTATTCTTGCATCCTTCATATGTACATGACCTATCCTCTTTCAACCTATGTACAACCTCAGAAAACTAGTGTTTCCAGTTTTCTGGAACTCTGGATCTTTCGTCCCTTCAGACCTTCGTTGCCTCTGTCATATCAACCTGTAACTTGTCACAACATCCATGTCATCAAAGAAGCATCTCCAACAACCTATGCATGTCCCTCAAGCATACATCATCATACAACATAGATATCCCTCAACCGAGTACAAGTATCTCAAAGGTGTGAACTATAAGGACCATATCAACAATGTACCATACATAAGAGTTCTTCTCACTCAACCAACCATCCAACATATACCATATCCAGATATCACAACAACCATACCAAGAATGCCTCAAGAATGATCTAAACCTGTAGAATGTTGGCTTGGGAAATTGCTTCAGATTTTAGGGACATGGTACTAACCTCTACTCTAGTTTTCATGAGTTTTTTTCACATTTATGCTACTTCCTATTCTACAACCCGTGTATGTATGCACTTTCCTCCACTGCAACCCACAGACATACACACTTTCCTCCACTATAGCCCTCGTACACCTTAGAAACTACAGTTTTTCTGAAACTCCGATATTTTTCCATCAACCCTCCTTTCCTACCTCAGACTTGCGTAACTTCAGATGTATCAATGAGTAACTTCAATAAACCTTTCACAAAATAATATATATCCAATGTGCTAAAAAAATTGATTCTAATAAGAGACCCTTTGATCCATATTATTTTGAGTACAAAATGAGAGCAGAGATATAATAAAGAAATATACTGATACATTGCAAGAGATCCAATAATGTAACATAGATATATCAGATATATATAACAAGAGGCACAAATATACAGTAAATACACAATTTCTATTAATGAGTGAAATGTACAGAACTGTAAAATGACAGAGTGAAAGACTCGCTAGAATGGTGGCAACTTATCTCTGAGAAGAGATGTGATGGATATGATCATTCACAAGAATATGAGTACAATGAGGCTCGAAAGGATTTTTTAACATAAATGGAAAACCCTAAAAAACTAAAAACCTAGCCCCGGGAAGATGAAAATCCAAAACGTTTGCGGCCCCAATGTGGAGATGAAGCGCCAAAAGTCATGTGTGCCCCGATGGGGTAAGTTGGTACAACAACTTCTCGGGGTCATAAATTTTTCATACGATCTTCGTTTTAGGTGCACGATAGCCCGTTGGAAAGGTCTATCCGAAGAATACACATTTTTCTATCAAAAATTTACTTTGTCTACATTTTGACTATGACGAGCTCCAAAAACATTGTTTAGGTCCTCAAAACAGCCCTAGAAGTTTAGGACTCAAAAATCTAGGAAATAACTTCCAATGATGAAAATTGCATGTGAGTCAATTGGAATAGGTGGGTGGACACCGATATCCATCTGGATCAATCCTCCCCTCTTAGGAAGAAATGATATCCATTGCATTGAGTTCCCATGGGATATGGGAAAGCATTTTTTGAATCTGAACTTTGGTGAGTTGTTTTCCTTGCTGGAGATGTTGTGATGCTTGGCTTGTGGAAGACTATTGTGAACCTAATGTTGGATGGGTTGGAACTTTTTAACCAGTCTGACTGCATGAGATGATTGTGTGCAAAAGGAATATTTGTGCTTTTCTTCAATTTTTCCAACCTGCTTCTACTGAATAGAGGGGGCTTGCAACGAGGCTGTAGTGGTCATAGTGTTCTTATGTTCACTTCTTACCTAAATCATGAAGAAGTTAAACTTCGTCGTATGAGAGAAATTTTTTTTGCACTATTGTGTTGAAATAGTAGTTGGAACTACCTTTGATATCTTGTAGAGATGATCTCCCAGAGTAACAATGACACTACGGGGTTGATACTCATAAACATCATGGTGCTTCCACATATATCGTTGGCCCAAAAGAACATCACGAACATCTGGTAGGGAAAAATTACACAACACCTCATCCTTGAAGGGATTAATGTCATAGGACAAGTGACACTGTTGGATGACACAGAGATCTCATCCCTGACGAAGCCACCCGATGTTGTATGGTTGCAGGTGTGGTGTTGTTGGCAATTCCAACTGTTTGACAACCTCTGCTGAGATGAGGTTCTTTTGGCTTCTGCTATCAACAATGAAATGCAATGGGATCCCCTTCACCCACATCTGTGAATGGAAGAGGTCCTTCCCCTCTTTAGGATCTATTGGTGCTTCTGGTTGTATTTTTGTGGTTGTGACAATGGAAGTGGGGTCTACGTCGATCATATGTCTCCTTCAATTATTTTCTGAATCAGATTTTGAATTGGGGTTTGGATCTTTTTATTTGATATCGGCGACCAATGATTGTTTTGAGCGACATTCATCAATGTTGTGGTAGGGGCGTTTGTGGAAATCACGCCACTTTCTAGTTTCATTCTTTGTCTTTCCCTTACCCTTCTTTTCCAGTTTCTTGGATTGGTTTTTAGAAGGTTGTTTGTTAGGGCCATCTTTATCATACTTTGTATGTTGCGGATTTCCATACCCAAACTCTCATTTATTCTAGTGCTTAAATTTTTTCTTGATTTTGACAGCATATCAATACACAGCTCCTAGTGATGAGATGTCCAGAAACTCCATTTCATTTTGGATGTACCTATGTTATAGAGCCCCATGGTATTTTAGAACCAAATGTTGGTCAGAATATTTGATACCCAACTTTGCGTGTAAGGTATGGAAGGTATTGGTGAACTCCGACACTACTTGGAACCTCTCTTGATGCAGCGTGGTCCATCTCATGTATTGGTATTAATAGTTTCCAATAGGGTAATATTGTTCCTTTACGACATCTATGAAAAATTCCCACATGATTTGGGCCTTGAACATTCCAGACTCCTCTCTGAAAATTTTTCCACAGTAAGTTTCCCACCAATGTTTGACATGGGGGAGAGCCTTAAGTAGTGTGAAGGTGATCTTTTCCCTGTCAAAAAAATTGTGCACAAATAAATAACCTTCTAGCAGATTTAACCGTTTTTCCAGAGGATCTGCATCTATTTGACCTTCAAATATAGGAATATCAAAATTAACTTGTACCATGAAAGGAGCGGTGCCTCCAAACTGGCTTCTTAATGAAGACACGTCTGTTGTTATCGGCAAGGATCGAAGGATTTGGGCAAAATTCATCATCATTTCCTCCCTCTGTCGCGTGAGATCTTGCTCTAGCAATAGCTTAATAGAATATTCTGCTCCATCATTTTTATTTTCTTCCTCCATGGAGGGTTTCTTGGGCATTCGAGAGCGATTTTCCTCAAGAGAGACAAGCTCCATACCTAACTTTCTATACTCGTAGCTCGTTGGGGACATGCACTAAAAAATGACCAAGAGCATCCTACTTTGATACCACTGATCCAGATTATTTTAAGCACGAAATGAGAGCATAGTTATAATAAAGAAATATATCAAGATATTGCAAGAGATCCAATAATTTAACATGGATATATCAGATATATATAATAAGAGGCACAAACATATAGTAACACCCATTTTTTATTAATGAGTGAAATGTACATAACTGTAAAATTACAAAGTGAAAGACTCGCTAGAATGGTGGCAACTTATCTCTGAGAAGAGATGTGATGGGTATGCTCATTTGCAAGAAGATGACTACAATGAGGCTCAAAAGGCCTTTTTAACATAAATGGAAAAACCCTAAACATATAAAAACCGAGCCCTTGGCAGATGAAAATCCAAAAGTTTTTCCGTCCCAATGTGGAGATGAAATGCCAAAAGTCATGTGGGCCCCGATGGGGTAAGGTTGTACAACAACTTCCCATGGTTGTAACTTTTGCATACGATCTCCGTTTTAGGCGCACGATAGCCTGTTGGAAAGGTCTATCTTATGAATACACATTATGCCGTCAAACTTTAAACTTTCAATATTTTAACTGTGGCGAGCTCCAAAAATGTTGTTTAGGGCCTCAAAATGGCCCCAAAAGTTTAGGACTCGAAAATATAGGAAATAACCACCAGTGATGAAAACTGCATGTGAGCCAGCTGGAATAAGTGGGTGGCCACCGATATCCATCTGGATCAATGCTTTCCCTTTAGGAAGCAATGGTCTCCATTGTGTTGAGTTCCCATGGGATATGGGAAAGCGTGTGTTGAATATGAACCTTGGTGAACTTTCTGTCTTGTTGGAGACGTTGTGTTGCTTGGCTTGTGGAAGGTTGTTGCAAACCTGATGTTGGAGGGGTTGAATTTTTTTAACCAGTCTAACTAAATGAGATGACCTGATTCTATTGGATAGAGGGGGATTGAACCTAGGCCGTAGTGGTCATAGTGCCCTTCTATTCACTTCTTTCCTAAATCAGGAAGAAGCTAAACTTCGTCATATGAGAGAAAACTTTTCTACACTATTGTGTCGAAATAATAGTCTTAACTACCTATGGTATCCTATAGAGATGATCCCCCATAGTAAAAATGACACTACGAGGTCAAGAATCATAAACAACATGGCGCTTCCACATATATGGTTGGCACAAAAGAACATAAAAAAAATACAACCGGGCAACATCACACAATACCTCATCCTTGAAGGGATTGATGTTGTAGGACAAATGACATTGTTGGATAACATGGAGATCTCATCCCTAGTGAAGCCACCTGATGTTGTATGGATGTGAGTGTGGTGTTGTTGGAAATTCCAACTATTTTATGACCTTTGTTGAGATAAGGTTTTCTTGTCTTACACTATCAACAATGAAATGCAATGGGATCCCCTTCAACCACATCTGTGAATGGAAGAGGTGCTCCCCCTCTTCAAGATCTGTTGGTGCTTATGGTTGGATTCTTTTGGTTGCGAATGTAATACCCCTAAGTTGAACCCCATAGTGTAAATATCCTGTAACTATACTTTACTTATTAAACTAGTGATATGATGAAACAAATTTGATTGGTTTGGTTCTACGTGCATTAAGATAATGCCCAAGAATCTCACACCAAAGGAGTTCGCGTAGTTGTAAATCGATACAACACACAATTTAAATGTATTGGCGTGCACATATGTTAGTACACATGAATGGAGCACTGCAAGTGAAACAACTTAACATATGCATCACACACAAGTGTAAGTGCGAAAGGATGGTGCACTAAAGGAAAAGGTGTGCAACCCTGGATTCAACACACATTGGCTTAGTGCACAGGTTTTGGAGGCCAGAGAAGCATTTTGTATATAATTCATGATGTAATGCACACTTGTGTAAGGGTGCAAGGGTGGCTCACTAAAGAAAGAGTGTGTGGAGCCCAAAAATTTCACGCGCACTGGTTTTGGTGTGCGATCTGTATATTTTGAGGCTAGTGAGCCTAGATGCAAAAGATCAATACTTCTGTATTGATATTGTAAATGTAATCACATGCAAATATAATAAAAAAATACATCACTTTGGTAGACCGACCACATAAAAGAGTTCAGGGGGCTTAAAATCCACTAGCCGAGGTTAAGGGGGCTAGGTTAAAGGGGCTTAAACCAAAAAAAGAATATTATATTAATATTTATTTAAAAAAGTACATAAAGGATACATTATTATATCCTAAGTCCTAAGGAGGGGACAAGTGGTCGAAGGCATTCTCAACACGACAAGTGTAAAGTTGGAAACATTTTTTGGATGGAAGGCAGTTCTCAACCTGATAGGTGTCAAATTGGGAACATGCAGTCAAATAGTTTGGACTTAGTCCATTCTGGTATTCGGGGGGAGAGGGGATTCATTTGATGAGGGAGGGGAAATCAAGATGGGAGGAGGCTGATTGTTCTATCATCGATTTGATTGTTTTGTCATAGAATTTTTTAGTGATTGAACCTGATTGTTGCGGTCATGAGCCCAAATATTACTAGGATGGGTAATTATGTTGATTATTGTCACATATACCTATACACAGATTAGCTTGGAGAGTTGGACTGAAAAGGCAATTTAACAGGCCCGTGGAAGATTGCAATCTCTCTAGGTGAGAGAATTGTTGGGAATTAGTTCCCAAGGTGCCAAACTACAACGACAAGGCTCTGAGACTTCCTATCTGGCCTATTGTTGAATCCCTGGAAGGGAAGTGGGGCAGCCAAAGGACTATTGAGCAAAGAAGGGGCACACTTCCTGGGGTGGGACAAGCATGTGGGGAATGAGATATTATAGGCTGTCAGTGTGGATTGACATCTGTGACATAATTTCATGTGTTTGATTCCCCTGTGACTGAGTTACCCATGACTAAGTTCCTGTTGATTGAGATACTTTAGCATGGTTGGGAACCCTTACCCAAGTGGAGTTTAGACCCATCTTGGGGGTGAACCACTGTTGAGATTTATGAACGATGTGGTCTAAGGTTTGGAGGAACATGGAAGGTCTGCACGTAGTTGGTATAATTTATTCAAAGATAAGTGCCAATTTGTGTGTTTAATCATATTTGCAGGAATGATTATATATTGGCTTTCATGGGTGTATGCTGTTTATGTTGCATGTATATTTATATTATAAATATGTGTGTAACTGTGTATTGAAGAGTGTATTTTTATGTTTATTTAGTAACAGAGTTGTATCAGAGCAATTTCGGTTGAATTGTTGAGAAATTAGTATAAGAGCAAGAAAATTTTAAGTGGCATTGCAAAGAAGGTGGTTGGGGGTGTTATAAATTGGTATCAGAGCCCAATTTTCAACACCGAGCCTAGATGGGTCGAGTTAACATCATGCTAAAGCATATTTTTGCAGATAATTGAATTTGGGAGTGGTTGGATTTCTAGTTACAATGTGTCCATGAAGGAAATTTGAAGCACTTGAGTGAAATTGGGTAAAATCCCCAATTTTTGTTGCTAAATTCATGAAGGATGTGGAGAAAATTTAGTTAAGTGAATATATATTCCTTATTTTAATAAATGTTTAAGGAAAATTAGACACAAACTGGTTGAATGTGAAGTTACAGAGAAGCTAAGAAAATTTGCGTGGAATTGTTAAACAAGATTCACAATTCGAGAAGGAATTTGGAAAAATTAGCACCAGAAATGTCAACCAGTGGCACATACAAGAATTTTTTGTTGCAAAAGTTAAATTTGGATGTACTAGAGTGAAATTGAAAAAATTTCATAGTTGCAGAAAGTCCATGGTGGAAAATTGGGTGACCTTTGAGGAAAAGCCCCAATTTTTGCATCAAAAATCTATGAAAAATCAGTTAAATGTCAAGAATGTTGTGCACACTAAGCAATGATGATGTGCATACATATCAAGGTACACATGAGTGTGCATTAAAATTAGGCAATGCACTATGCATAACGATAATGTGGAAAAATAATGTTGCACAGGTGTGCACACTAAACATTGGCGTTGCGCAGAAAAGAAGGATGTACAAGATATGTACACTTAGTCTTGGCACTGCATTGTGTTTAACTAGTGATGTGCGCAAAATATAGGTATGTAGTAAAGAGCATTGATATTTTCATCATAGGATGTAGATCTTATGGTGCACAAATACTAATGTGATGCAAAGGATGTGCGCTTGGAATGTTGACAAAACACAATTGAATTGTTGGTGCGTGCACAAAATTGTTATGTTGTGCATGCATATTCACATCACTCAAAGGTATAATTACTAGCACTCGGTGTGATGCTAGCAGTATGCGCATAATATCTGTGCATGACACCAAGAAGTTCCAAGTAGAGAATTAATGCACGACATGGAAGTTGTGCTCCATAAAGATTGGCATGCGACAGAAAAGTATGCACAATGATACTGATGCGTGTCGCATGCACTTTATTTTAGTGTTGTGTATGAAAATTTGGTGCATGCTAATTATGAACTTATAATTAAGAATAAGTGCGTGTGAATTCAATTGTACAATTAATCTTCATAGGAAATTAGAAGAAAGAAATTATGATGTTGTATGAAAACAAAATTGTACATCACTTCATGATTTTTCAAATTGTTTAGCCTAACAAATTTTGTTGGTTGCACATTTTGTAGAGTTAATAGCATTAGATCAAAGCAGGATCAATAGAATTTTAGAATCATGAAAGATGTGCAAGGAATTTATAGTCATGAAGAAGAGATCATAGGGATGTATGTTCATATGGGTAATGAAGGTATAAATTCAAATGGACATGGTGAAGGTAAGGAAGAAAGCGTGAACTTTGTGGAAACCATAAAAAGTTTGAAAAGGGATGTCCTGAGTCATAAAGATAATATGAGAGGATTATGAAAGCCAAAGAACAACAAGATGACTTTAACATCAAGTTGATGTAGATTTTGGACAGAATTGAGAAGAATATGGATAAGCAGACTGAGTCAAGCAAATCAGGGAGCCATAAGTCTCATGGTAAGAGGGGAAGGAGAATGTGCAGTAGAAGTGTTGGCAGGCATCACCATCACTCTGCGAGACCTTTGATGGTGAACACAAGAAGGATGAAGGTGCTGAGACATGGTTGTTGAATATGAGAAAGTATTTTCAGTTGCATAATTAATCTACACATGCAAAAGGTAGAATTGTTAGTTATCAATTCAAAGGAAAAGCATCAATGTGGTGGGATCAATATGTGCAGGTACAACACATTAATGAGAAGAAGGTGACTTGGAGAGAATTCAAGAGGTATTTTCAAAGAAAATACTTGACTAAGAGATATTATGACAAGAAAATGAAGGAATTCTTGAACTCAATCTTGGGAGTATGACCATAGATGAGTATGAAAGGAGGTTTTTAGATCTATTGAAATATTTTTCCTTCATCAAGGATGAGCCAGTTAATATTCAAAGATATTTGAGTGGGTTTCCATCCTTTTATCAGTGATAGGATACAATATGATGACCCCAAAACCTTGGAGGAAACAATAAGAAGGGATAAATGCCTTTACGATCAACAAAAAGGGAAGGCATATTACTAGAAAGATTGGGAAGACAAGAAGAAAAGTAAGTTGGAACAGAGGAAGAAGGGAACTAAGCCACCATTATTCAGAAATAAATATCAGGAGAAACCAGATTCTAAATAATCCAAAATGACAGAGTCATTGGGGAAAAGTCTAAGGCAACAACCTATTCAATGTTGGGGTTGTAAGGGAGATCATATGTACAGAGACTTCCCTCACATGAGTGAAAGAGTTAGGACTGTTCAAAATGTGTAGCAAGATAAAACAATGGAGGACATGGGAAAAAGTGTACCTAAGATATATGCAGCCTTGGACAACAAGAAATCTGAATTCCAATCGCATATGATCAAAGGGGAAGGTAAGATTAATAACCATCCCATTTCCATTTTAATTGATTTAGGATCTAGTCATAGTTATCTAGATCCTAAGATGGTGGAAAGATTCAATTTTCCAAGAAGAAAACTTGGAAAACCTTGGATGTTGTAGCTAACTACATGAGCTAAAAGAAAGATTAATGAGATGGTTAAGGTATGTCTGATGAACATGAATAGACTGAACACCAATGCAGAGTTGAACATCATACCTTTAGGTTCCTATGACTTCCTAATTGGTATGGATTGATTACACCAGCATCATGTTGTTATAGAATTTTATAATAAAACATTTACTTTCTTGGATGAGGAAGGCAACTTAAGGACAATACAAGGGATTTCTAGAGTAGTAACTGTTAGAGAAATCACAGCCTTGCAATTAAAGAAAAAATACAGTAAAGGGTGTCAAGTATTTTCCGTGTAGATGGAAGAGACACCTAAGAATAAGGTGCCAAATATTGAAGGCTGCACAGTCCTAAAAGAGTTTGAATATGTATTCAAGGAGATACCAAGATTTTCACCCAAAAGACATATTGACTTCTCTATCAATATGTTTCTTGGAGTAGCTCCAATATCTAAGACTCCTTACAGGATGAGTACACCTGAACTGAAGGAATTGTAGATGCAACTTGAAGAGATTCTAAAGAAGGGGTATATACGCCCAAGTGTGTCACCTTGGGGTGCCCCAATATTGTTTGTAAATAAAAATGATGGAACTTTGAGACTTTGTATTGACTTGAGGAAGTTGAACAATGTAATTGTGAAGAATAAGTATCCTTTTCCAAGGATAGATGACCTTTTTGATCAACTAAAATATGCAAAAATATTATCCAAGATCGATCTTAGGTCAGGCTATCATCTGGTCAAAATTAAAAAAGAATACATCAACAAGACTACTTTCAGAACAAGGTATGGCCATTATGAGTTCACAGTGGTACCATTTGGGTTAACAAATGCACTAGTTGTCTTCATGTGTCTCATGAATGGTGTATTCAAGAATTGCTTGGATAAGTTTGTCGTTGTCTTCTTGGATGACATTCTGATATATTATAATTCCGAAGAAGAGCATGAGAAACACTTGAGAATGGTGTTACAAATATTGAGGGAGCATAAGTTGTATGCCATGTTGAGCAAGTGCTCATTTTACCAGAACACAATCCATTACTTGGGCCATATCATCTCAAAGGAGGGGAAAGAAGTAGATCCAGAAAAGATAAATTCCATATAAATTTGGCCAACACCAAGGAATGTCTCGGAGGTGAGATCATTCATGGGCCTTGCAGGTTACTACAAAAGATTTGTTGAAGGATTCTCAAAGATTGCACATCCAATTACTTCATTGAAAAAAAAGGATAAGAAGTTCAAGTGGACACATGATTTTGAAAGAAGTTTTCAACACTTGAAGCATTTATTAACAAGTTCTCCAATATTGAGGATTTTTTATCCAATTGAAGACTTTGATGCATGCACTGATGCATGTAAAGAAGGGCTAGGTGGATCCTTAGTTAGAATGGGTATGTGGTATGCTATGAATCAAGGAAGTTGAAGGAGCATGAAATACACTATGGTACTCATGATTTGGAGTTGGAAAACATAGTGCATACCTTACATATGTGGAGGCACTACCTCATGGGGAAGAGATTTGACTTGAGGACATACCACTGTGGTCTGAAATACTTGTTTTGACAACCAACTCTAAATGCCAGAAAAAGCAGGTGGTTAAATTTGCTTAGTGAATATGATTTTGATATAAAGAATATCAAAGGTAAAGAGAACGAGGTGGTTGATCCACTTAGTGGGAGGGTGCATGAGATGCATTCTACAACCATTAGCATGTGTTAATCATACTTGCAAGATAAAATTCTAGAAGCTGCAAAAACATATCAGAAGTATATGGAGTTAAGGGAATAACTTCAACAAGGTAATTTACAACAAAAATTTGAAGACTATAAGCTGAAAAAGGATGATATTCTCAGATACAGAGGAAGAATTTATGTGCCAAATTATCAGGGATTGAAGAATATGATATTAGGAGAAATGCATAATGTACCTTATGTTGGACACCCAGGTTACCAGAAAACTATTGTAGTTGTTAAGAGTCAATATTATTGGTTAGGCATGAAGAAAGAAATTGTTGATTTCATTGCCAAGTGTTTGACATGCCAAAAGTTCAAGGTTGAGCATAGACATCCAATTGGATTACTACAACTGTTTCCCATCCCGAATGGAAATGGGAATTGGTAACAATGGATTTTATTACTAAACTACCAAGAACTAGTAAGCATCATGATTATATCATGGTAGTTTTGGACAAGCTTACCAAAGATTCCCATTTTATTCTAGTAAAGCTTACTCACAAGGCAACTAACATAGATTATATTTATTTGAAATAAATAGCTCAATTACATGGAATGCCAAAGATAATTGTATCTGAAAGAGATCCAAATTTTACCTTAATTTTTTGGAAAGGATTGTTCAAAGGATTTGGAACAAATCTGCATTTTAGCACAAGTAATCATCCAGATTCAGATGGGCAGACATAAAGGGTGAATGAAGTAATAGAAGATATTATAAGGATGTATGTCATGGATAAAGCATACAAATGGGAGGATTATATACACTTGGTAGAGTTTTCTTAAAACAATGGGTACCAAGTATCCCTGAAGATGAGACCATTTGAGGTCCTCTATGGTAGAAAATGAAACACAGCAGTAAGCTGGGACAACCTAGCAGACTGCGCAGTAGTTGGGCCATAACTACCCAGAGAAATGGAAGAGAAGATGGTAAATATAATGAAGAATTTAAAGGTTGTGCAAGAAATGAAGAAAAGTTGTGTTGATAAGGTCATAACTCACATGGAATTTAATGTGGGTGATCATGTGTTTCTGAAAGTAAAGGCCAATAAAAGTTCCCTGAGATTGGGAAATTGCTCAAAGTTGGCAGTGCGGATTTGTGGGCCATTTGAAATGCTGGAAAGGATTGGGCCTGTAGAATATATGATTTCCTTGCTTGAATCAATGCATATTCATAATTTATTCCATGTATCATTACTTAAAAAGTATGTTCCTGATACTAATCATGTCATTGATTGGAATGTGATTTAGGTGGAGCAAGAAGGCAGTTTTCAAGTGCATCCAGTGTGCATATATTGGATTGGAAGATCAAGCATCTCTAGAATCAAGCCATAGATCTAGTAAAGGTACAATGAACTTGGTACGACCCTGGGGGTGCAACTTGAGAGCATGAGGATGCTATGCAATCATAGTACCCACATCTTTTTTAGAACTTTTGAAATTGTGATAGTACATGTGCATATACTGCAATGAGAACAGTCCATAAATAAGGGGGAGGGGAGTGTAATACCCCTAGGATGAACCCCATAGTGTAAATATCCATGTAACTGTACTTATAAGTTGGTGAGTTGATGAAATGAGTTTGATTGGTTATGTTCTACGTGCATTAAGATAGTGCGCGAGAATATCACACCAAAGGAGTGCACACAGTTGTAAATTGATACAATGCACAATTTAAATGTTTTTGCGTGCACCTATGTAAGTACACAAGAATGGTGCACTGAAAGTGAAACAACTTAACATATGCAGCATGCACAAGTGTAAGTGTGAAAGGATGGTGCACTAAAGGAAAAGGTGCACAACCTTGGATTTAGCGCACACTTGCTTAGTGCATGGGTTTTGGAGGCTAGAGAAGCCTTTTGTATATAAGTCATGATGTAATGCGCACCTATGTAAGGACACAAGGGTGGCGCACTAAAGAAATAGTGTGCGCAACCTAGAAGTTTCATGTGCACTGGTTTTAGTGCGCGATCTGTATATTTTGAGGCTAGTGAGCCTGGATGCAAAAGATTAGTACTTTTGTACTAATATTGTAAATTTAATCACATGCAAATATAATAAAAAAATACATCATTGCGGTAGATCGACCACGTAAAAGAGTTTTGGGGACTTAAACTCCACTAGATAAGGTTAAGGGGGCTGGGTTAAAGGGACTTAAACCCAAAAAGGAATATTATATTAATATTTATTTTAAAAAAGCATAAATTAAGGATATATCATTATATATTAAGTCCTAAGTAGGGGATAAGCAGTTGAAGGAAGTCTAAAAATGACAAGTATCAGGTTGGGAACATGTTGTGGACAGAAGGCAGTCCTCAACCTAACACATGTAAAGTTTGGAACATGCAGTCAAATAGTTTGGACTTAGTCCATTCTGGTATTCGGGGGGAGAGGGGATTCATTCGATGAGAGAGGGGAAATCGATATGGAAGGAAGCCGACTGTTCTTTCATCGAGCCAATTGTTATGTCATATAATTGTTCAGTGAGTGAACCCGATTGTTGCAGTCATGAGCCTGAATATTACTGGGAAAGGTAATTCTGTTCATTATTGTCGCAGATACATGTACATGGCTTAACTTGGAGAGTTGGATTGAAGAGGTAGGTTGATAGGCCCGTGGAAGATTGTATTCTCTCCATGTGAGATAATTGTTGTGAATTAGTTCCCGAGGTTCCAAATTGTAATGACAGGGCTCTGAGACTTCATGTTCGACCTATTGTTGAATCCTTGGAAGGGAAGTGGGGTAGCCAAAGGACTGTTGAGCAGAGAAGGGGCACACTTATTTGGGTGGGACAAACATGTGGGGAATGCGAGACTATAGGTTGTTAGTTTGTATTAACATCTATGATGGACTTTCATGTGTTTGATTCCCCTGTGATTGAGTTAACAGTGACTGAGTTCCTATTGAGTGAGATACTTTAGCCTAGTTGGGAACCCTTACCCAAGTGAAGTTTAGCCCCAGCTCAGGGGTGATCCATTGTTGAGATTTATGAATAATGTGTTCTAAGGCTGGGAGGAATGTGGAAGGTCTGCACGCATTTGGTATCATTTATTCAAATATAAGTACCAATTTGTGTGTTTAATCATATTTTGCAGTAATTATTATATGGGTTTATGTTGTTTATGTTGCATGTATATTTATGTTATAAATATGTATGCAATTGTGTATTGTAGAGTGTAGTATTATATTTATTTAGAAACAAATTTGTATCAACGCAATTTTAGTTGAATTTTTGACAAATTGGTTTCAGAGCAAGAAATTTTGAAGTGGCATTGCCCAAAAGGTGGTTGGGGGTGTTACAACGACAATGGCAGTGGGATATGTGTCAATGATCTATTTCCTTCCATTATTTTATGAATCAGATTTTGAATCCAGGTTCAGATATTTTTCTTTGATCTCAACCACCAATGATTATTTTGAGCAACATTCATCGTTGTTGTTCCAGGGGATTTTTTAGAAATTGCACCACTTTCCAGTGTCATTCTTTGTCTTTCTCTTACCCTTCTTTTCTTATGTCTTGGAATAGTTTTCGAGAGGTTGTTTGTTAGGGTATTCTTTATCATACTTTGGTTGTTGCAGATTTATAGACCCAAACTCCCATTTGTTATGGTGCTTGAATTTTTGCTCGATTTTGACAGCATATCGATAAGCAACTCCCAACGATGAGATGTCCAAAAAATCCATTTCAATTTGGATGTATTTGTGTAGAGCCCCATGGTATTTCAAAACCAAATGTTGCTCAAAATATTTGATACCCATCTTGGTGTGTAAGGTATGGAAGGTATTGGTGAACTCTGGCACTATTAAATTTGAACGTTTTTGCGACGAAGTAGAGACAAATTTTTGTCGGCATAGAGTCGTTTTTGCGACCAAGATGATTTTTTTTTTTGTCAGAATTCATTCGTCGGTCTAGCGGCCACACATGGATCTTCACTAGTCTAGTGACCGAGAAAAGAAGCCTATTCACAATAGGGAAAAGTTCGGCTAGCAATGAATGTTAGTCGGTCAAACGACTAATACTAGTCACAAGAGTGACCAAGACAACCCTGTCAAACTTAGTCAATAAACCACTATGAGTCGCTAGAACGACGAATATTAGTTGCTAGAGCGACCAAACCATTAGTTAAAAAGGTCAAACGAAGGAGGATCAATTAGTCACTAGAACAACCAAGTGACCTAGTTTGTGACCAAATGGAAATACAAGAGACTAACACATTGATGTTTGCGACCAATTGGAAATACTAGCAATGAACAGGTTAGTCGCTAAAGCGACCAATATTGGGTTTTTTTAAAAAGAAAATTATGCCATTCACACAGGATCTTAACTAAATTTGATAACAGGTATTTAAGTGTGTCCAATCATGATGGTCATGCAATTGTAGGATCTTAACTAAACCTTGATTTCAAAATGGGGTGGATGATATGGTGGAACCATGTGAAAGGAGAACTTGATCAAACAACACAATAAATCAAACAAATTGACAATATTGGAGTTGATAGAGTGAATACCATGTTTGAGGAACTCAATGTGTAGGTCTTCCTCATATGTAACTC
>JASDQU010586775.1:26406-38863 GCA_032191745.1 Picea mariana | reverse complement strand
TGTTTGCATATTGAAGAAATATTTGTATGGACTTAAGAAAGCTCCAAGAGCTTGGTACTCAAGATTGGAAAGGTACTTACAACAACAAGGATTCAGAAGGGGAAATGTAGATAGTAACCTCTACATAAAAGTGGATCAAGGTAGTATGATTATTATAGAAGTGTATGTTGATTACATCATCTTTGGAAGTGATGATGATAAATTTAGTCAGAATTTTTCCAAGGATATGCATAATGAATTTGAAATGTCCCTACTTAGAGAGTTGATTTTCTTCTTGGGACTCTAGATATTTGAACTAGATGAAGGAATTTTCATTTCCCAAACCAATTACATCAAGGAAATGTTAAAGAAGTTCAAAATGGAAGATTGTAAACCTATGAGTACTCCTATGGTTATTGGTTGCAAGTTGAGAAAATATGCTTAATCTAAAGAAGCAGATAAAACAATCTACAAATCAATGTTTGGTAGTCTACTCTATGTGAAAAAATCAAGACCAGATGTAATGCAAGTAGTTATATAGGTCGTAAGATTTCAAGCAGCTCCAAAGGAAACCCATGTTCTAGTAGTGAAAAGAACATTTAGATATCTTAAAGGAACAACATATTTTGGGTTATGGTATCCAAAATTAAATGAGTTAACTATGGTATCCTACATGGATGCAGATTGGTCAATAAGTATTGATGAAAAAAGAAGTACAAGTGGAGCATATTTCTACTAAGGTGACTACTTAGTGTCCTAGTTGAGAAAGAAGCAATATTCAATATCCTTATCCATAGAAGAAGAAAAATATATCGCAACAACAACATGTTGTACTCATATTCCTTGGATGAAGTAGACCCTTCAAGACATACAAGTGATATATGATGAGTCTATTTTGATACTTTGTGACAACACGAGTGCTATAAGCATCTCTAAGAATCTAGTGATGCACTCTGAGAAAAAACATATTCCTATAGAGTTACACTTTATGTGGGAACAAGTCATAGAAAATAATATAAAGTTGGAGTACATTGGGAAAAAATAACATATTTCAAACATATTCACAAATCCTCTTCCTAGGGATACCTTTGAATATATTCAAAAAAAATGGAAGTAATTTCTTCTCCAAATTGATTTCCATAATATTCTGCACGAACAAAACAAGGAATACCATCAGGGGGATTTTACCCTTTTCCATTGATGTCAAAGCAAGAGATAAAAACAATAAAACCAAAAGCATGAATACAAGGGGAGTCAACATGAAGACAAGAATACAACATAGTCATTGGGATCATATCATGAAGATAGGCGAAGCACGATTGTTTTACTAAGTTTCCATCAATGCCAAAGGGGGAGATTGTTGGAAAATTAGTTTTCATCGATGCCAACCTTATAATAATACCTCAAGAAAATACCAAAAGTCCCTAAAAGTGATGATGATTTGTCCACTTGAAGAAGCCTTGAAGATCCTTGAAGGAGCTTTAACAAAAATGTATATAACTCCAAAGTGGTCCCCTTATGGCGTCGCTTTTAAGCATGGCCCTCACGAGATGAGATAACAGGTGTTTTTTTCCACATGTTGACTTTGAGTTGTACACAAATGGAGCCCACAAGATGTCAAATATAAATATTACAATTCTACAAATGTCCAATATAAACATTGCAAGATGGATATTGTTGAAAGTCTTAATTTTTGGTCAATTTGGATACCCTATCTTTGAGGGAATTTTTACCCTACATAACTAACTCAAATGGAAGCACAAATTATATGGTTATAAATATTATCCCAATACCTTTCCAACAATAAACGGAAATCCCTTTAACTCCCTAGGAATGAGGAGATATGATTTTTTTCCGTCCAATAACCCAGCCAAAAAATTCAAGCCGACTCAACTAAGTTTTGGGGACAAAATTACTATAAATACAAGATATAGTTTCTAATTTTTTAGCGTAACTAATGAAGAGATCAACTATGAGGTGCACTCAAGATATTGGGGTGTTTTTCTGGTGTGCAAGGGGATTCTAAAGGATTCTCTTAAGTTCCTTCTTATTATCAAGGTATGTTATAAGCTTGTGATTTTGCCATAAGGTTGTGATGTTTTCGTATGCTCTGATATGAGGTTGTGATGTTGCCATGATGTTTCCATGAGTGGATGTTTCCATGAGTGGATGTTTCCATTAATGGAAGTTTTCGTGAGTGGATGTTTCCATCAGTGATTAAGTCATGATGTTGTCGTGAGTGGATGTTGTCATTAATGGACGTTGTTGTGAGTGGATGTTTCCATCAGTGACTACATTTTGGAAATGATGCTATGAGGCTTTCTAGGGTTTGAAGGATTGTCTACATAATGAAGTATGTAGGTGAAGTCAGAAGTAATTTTTGTATGAATATCTTGGAATGGTGATATCTTATTGAGTCAGTGCTTAGTTGAGAAGATTGGTGTCTTTATTCAACAGATTGGTGCCTTTGTTTTAGGGAGTGGGAATTTCCTTCCAATTGGATTCAGTAAATCCAGTGGGTTGGTGCCTCCTTCCAGTTAGTTCTTTCTATGAATTCAACCTTAACATGATATAATAAAAGCATTCAACAGTTTTCTCCCATTTGGGTTTCCATGTAAAAAGCATTGTCTTTTGTGTTTGGTTTTTGTGATGATGAATGACATTGTTAATGTTTAATGTTTACATAATATGCTTAAAGTTAAAAATGGTAAAAATTTATCAATACTGATTCACCCCCCCTTCTCAGTATTGGTGAATATTATAACATTCACAAGGTTGGGTCGACTCCTCATGTGGGTGTGTTCAGGTGAATTTCTCATCCGACCCAAATAATGATTTGTTTCATTGCATGAATGACCCATTGATCTATCTAACCAAATTTTCATCTTGGTGCGTGCACCCCTTAGGTGATTTGATTTGACTTACCTAAGTGCACCTCCAATGCTTAAGTCAATTTTCCTTCATTGGTGGGGATCCCAAGTCATTCTTTCAATCCTTCATCAAACCACCCATCATTTGACTCGTGTCGCAAGACACCTTGGGTGGAGTCTCCCCTTGGCACATTGTGCACCCAAGGAACCCCAACTCTTCCATATATGAATACTTTTGTCTCCTTAATTGCATTGAGCATCCTACCTGCCCAATTCTGACTGGAAACCATAAGATTCTATCAAAGTGGAAACCTCAAGTCTCCTAGTGAAGTGGAAAACCCAAGTTTCCAACCCATTTAGCAATCATCCACAACTTTTTCAACCCTCCACACTGTCATCTATCCAAATTTTTTTGCGACCAAACTGTCTGCTACAATGGAAAGACGTCTCCTCCCCAACTTTGTTCGCAAAATATAAGTTTCCACTGCCCTACTGTGATGATCACTCTCCATTTTGTTGTTGTTTTTTCCTCAACTGCTATTGCAACCTCAACCAAAACCTCAAAATTTTCTAAGTATTTAACTCCTGTGAACTTCCTAATTCACCTATATTTCAACCAACTTTGTCATGTCTTCACACAATTCTAGACTCAATTTTTGTATTGGTTGGGTAGCTAGTACAACCATCACATCAAGTTCTTGAAATGTGCATCTTCATGCCCAAAATTATCTTTTATATCCACATCTATGCCACTCCATTTGACTCCAAATACTAAGGAAATTTTCCATCCTTTCCTCACTATTGTTTCCATCTCCTGATATTCGTCAAGGAGATCCTCCACAAAGTCTAAGTGTTGCACTTCGAACCTACTAGTGCTTCCACACTATGACTTCCTTCAACAATTTGGTCCATACACACAATGATATCAAAATAAGGAAAGGTCACCTCTCACCTTTCTGCACTATGAAGTCACCCCAAAACAAAGTCTTATGTGACAACTTGACTCTAGTACTATCCACCTCATGGAAAAGTTATCCAATCTACTACATTAATAATTGCACGCCCATACTTATTTTTCCTCACTACTTCATGACCTATACAGGATGATGCATATTTGTCTCTAAGTCATGGAATGCCTAGGATTCACCCTAAACCATGCTTCCCAAAGCAAGATAAATTCCCACGTCCAAGTAATATGTTCATGATGCAATCTTCTTGTCCACACAATCCTCCAAAATAAGGCAAGTCCTCAACTCACCTCCTTTCATCAAGTCACCTCTTCACAACATATGTGATGATTTTAGAAAACATTTCTACACTTCTCAAAACATCCCAACGAGATTTCCAAAGTGCTCCAGGTAGAATGAGTCACCTTAAAGAACTTCCAAGACTTAGGCATGTTCGCACCAACACTTATATCAACTCCAACCAACAACCCTCCTGGATCTCTGAGATATCTCATTGACATCCAAAATTTACCAAGGTTCACTCTACCTCCTCCAATTTCCCATACCAAAGGAAAATGACCAACACCCAAGTCACTTCATCTACATTCTACCCATTCAGGTTGATTACCAATAATCTTGGTTGACTTCTCTAGTAACTCCATCCATCTCCTGGAAGGAAAATTCCTTACACATAGTGAAATCATTCAAACTCTGGAACTCTTGTCATGATTTTCAATTCATTTCATGACCCAAGGAATCTAGATAAGGCACCAAGAACCAAGGTGCCTTACCCATCCTCTCAAACTCGACACAAATAGACTTCACTTCCCACTTCACCGTAGCGACCTGTCCAATGTGCCTCATCAAATATTTAGGTAGCTTCCTCAAGCTACTTCTATGGATGCATCCAAATATTCCTAAGTATACCACAAGACTTGTCCAAGTAGTTCGCTCCAAGCTCTCCATATACTCTCCCAACCAAGACATCCCAAACTACTACAAGACTTCTTCATATATGCACCACATGAATCACCCTCAAGTCTATTGGTTCTCTCCATGGAAATGCATTTCACTTGAACCACCAAGTCATATGAATTCCCTTCAAACAAATCACTACAAAACTTAGTAAATGCAACAAGTAGAAACCAACCATACTTTTCCAAATGAAATCCTTCATTGCAACCATGTTCTAAGTCTATTTTCTTGGACCTTTGCTTGCCCAAGAAACTAAATCACTGCATGAACTCTCCTCAATCACCATCCTCAGCTCCAAAAATCTGCAAGACCTTAAATGCAATAAAAGGATGATTCCATCTGTCCACTTCATAAATCCATCTAAATCCAAAACTTTGCATGCAATTGGTTGAACGCATATCCAATGTTTTTTCCGTCTATGCACCTTGAATTTTTCGATCAAGTCATACTACTATTAAGCAACCTTCATAACTTTGTGAAGAGCTACCTCGTTCGAAGCTTGCGGTCTACCTATTCTTCCAACAACCAAGTTCATCTCAACTAATGTTCTCGATGATGAAAATACAAAGACATCCTGATGGAAATGTTCCCAACCAACTTCTTGTTACAAAGCTTCTCTAAGTCACCCCGGGTCACCTAATAGAGCCATGTGTTTCACCTTGCTACAAGGCAGAATTGATCCCTTTCGCAATCACTTATGTGATCACCCTATGCTTTTCACTTCTATGATCACTTCTACAGTTTTATCTGCGACAATTTACACAACAAATATTGCATTCAATTTCCTTTCCCAAGTGTTCATTTCACCCAAAAAATTCTACGCTCGGTCTCTCAAGGTGTGCAAAATAGGTCCACCATTGACTTCTGTCACACATCAAACAAACCGATTGAGTACTCAAAATTTATCTGTGATCAAGTTTGTGACAAGTTGTACGGTGAGTTATGTGATCACCCACCCTATCCAAGTTCTTTGTTTCACCACAAAATATGATCTCAATCTATACATGGTATGTTTGCAGACCAACCTTCCCATCGCACTGTCAACCAAACCTCTTTTGTAAGTCAGTTGTAAAGTATGTAATGAAAATTTTCTCTACATCGAACCATTAACCAAGTCTGTGAGCATTCCCATCGAACCAACTTTGCAAAAAAATTCCTTCAAAGTTTAGTTTGATACCATATATCATCACGATAATGGTGAAGAGCACCCCAACCCTTCTCTAAAATATGAAATTAATCCTCTTTGATACCATCTATCATCGAGATAATGGCAAAGAGATCCCCAAACCTTCTGCAAAATCTACAATGAATCGGCTTTGATACCATATGACATGTCCCCACAATTTTTCTATCCAAATATTGTGATCTTGCACCTCTTGAGGGCGCATGGAACCACGTTGTTTATTTCTTGGTTTCTTGACAACACCAATTATACTTCATCTGAACTACACATTTTCACCTAGAGTATACCCATACTTCGTTCTAGGATACTGATGAGTCACACTCCTACTCTAGTGCGACTATTGTATACTTAGACAATTGTTAACCGCTTTAGCACTTAGTCATATTTAAGCATGCATCCATGAAACCAAGACAAAAAACATGGATCAAATGAAATACATACACAAAAATAGTGTGGGTGACATGAACCGTTCCTAACACCCACCTAAGTCTTTGTTACTATGAACTATTTACAATATGAGCACTACCGAATCGTTTTACAACTTGGCAAAGTCACATGACTCGCCTCACCTCACCAAGACACTCATAATCAAATTCATCACACCAAGAATATTTGTTGCAATCGTCTCCACAACCTCCTATGGTGCACCTCAAACGTTCCCACAACCACAGACTTTTTTTCTCTTCATTTCTACAGACTTCACAGATTTCGGTTCTGCCTCACACATGCCTCCAATAGACCTACATTTCTATACTTCCCCAAAACCAACCCAAGAGACATTTTCCCAAATCTTTCCAATGAATCCTCCTCAAGGTAGCACGAGTCCTCCCATGTGGAGTGACTTGGCTCCTTGAGGGAGCTTTCCCTCTTTGTCTATGTCAGATTCACAGAGATCTTCTTTCTCTCATTGTCTTCCAATTTTCCTTCTTTGGTTTTGTGTCCTCTTTCTTTTATAGAAACCCCTTTGTCATGTCTCCTTTCCCATGGGTGAGTTGACCCATTGATTCACCAATTCATACCCCTTTTTAAGGTTGGGACAACTCCTCATGTGGGCGCATTCGGGCAGCTTCCCCAGTCGACCCACCGAACACCTATTTCTTCTCTTGACCAACCCACTGATCCATCTAACCAACTTGTCTTATTGGGTGCACGCACCCTTTATGTGAGTTGAGTCGACTTGCATAAGTTAACCCCCCATTGTAATGTTCCCAAGCCAATTTTTTCGCTTGGAACACTAACTAATCACTGATTAACTAATGTGTTTGTGTTTACTTGTAGGTTTACTTCTTTGAGTTATGTCTTGGGGTTTGTAGATTCCTTTAATAAGAACATGACATAGATCTGAAGATATAGCAAGTGGAAATCCAAGATATGACAAGTAACACCAGATATGGAACCAAACAACATAGATCTAACCTTTATTGATATAATAAGAAAGAACCTAATACAATAATAATGTAGATCTAGAACAACATCAGATAGATCCAATAGATATGATATGAGATGATACAAAATGCTCCTGATAAAAAGATATAAGCCTCCAAAGGTTGAATACAAGATGAAGACCAATACAAGAAGAACCAAGGTCAATTCCAAACCCCCATGGCTGAAGGCACATCCTCCTGAATAGCTGGGGAGACCCAATATTTCATCTTAGCTATTGGAAGCCTCCAAATGACACCAAACCCTGTAGAATGATAGATTGGGGTGAGCAGAACCCCCTCCTGAAGTCTCAGGCCGAAATGCCAATAGCTTCTCCTCCAAATGTTGAATCCTCAAGTGAAGTTGCGCCCTCCTGAATATTGTCAATGCCCAATAATTCGACCTTGATGAAGGAGACTTCCAAATGCCCCGAAACTCTCTAAAAGATAGATCGGGGAACTGTAAGCCTCTAGGTGAAGTCTCAAGGTCAGATATGAAGTTTAACTCCTCCAAACTGAATAGATCTAAATCTCAATAACTCCCTCCATCTATCCAAGTCGTGCTAATGCCCTAGGAAATCATCTGGAAAGGATGGCTCTCTCAAAATGTACTAGAACTGATGATCAAGGCCCTACAAGGAAAACCCAAGTGCTAGAATATTCAAAAGCCCTTCCAATCTCTTGGATCGAACTTCCTTCAAACAATGATGCACCCTCTTGCTGAAAACCCTTCAGGGTACGACCTGTGGTTGTCGTGGATGAGTGATGGTACCTGTAGCTGTTGTAGAATGGTGTGGGTGGAGTATTGCATCCCTAATACCAAGATTAGAACAAGGTAGGTGGAATATTTCACCACCAAGTTGTCCTCTAGGGTTTGTATTCTCAAAACCCTCAAAACTGTGTGCTCAAGAGCCCAAAAGAAAAATGCATAATAATCCAAGATGAGTGAGAGGTGTGCCCTTGCCTTTCCTTTATACCTCCATTATATTTCTCTGTTGAGTTAGTTAACCCCTAGGGTTAACTCCTAACTCAACCTCAAGTGTTATAATTCTTTATTGAGTTAGTTAACCCCTAGGGTTTAGCTGACTTTTCCCCGTGCTGCATGAGACTATAATATAGTGGGGATGACTATACTACTGAGTCTCTCCAATCCTCTTCATCAAGAGGTGGGGGACATTACAGTATCCTCTGGTAAGAATTTCTTTCCCACAAGCAATTATGAACCTGTCTCTTGTATTACATGTTCACTCTCCCAAGTAGCATCCTCAATAGGTAATTCCTTCTGTTTGACTAAGTATTCCTTGATGCTCCTTCTCCTTAGATTCTTCTCCTGAACCTCCAGTATCTGCTCTGGTACCAGTATCAATTTCCCTTCTTCATCTAAGGGTGGCAGTACCTCAAGTGGAGTGATGTGTTGGCCTATGGACTTCTTTAAGCATGACACATGGAAAACGTTTTGTATCGTGTTTCCCTGTGGAAGATCAAGCTCATAAGCCATGACCCCTACTTTGTTTTTTATCCTGTAGGGTCCAAAGAATCGAGGTTGGATCTTTTCTTCTCCACATAGTTTGATCGAAGCATGTATGTATGGTTGGAGCCTTAAGTAGACCAAGTCACCAACCTCAAATGTACACTCTACCATGTTCTTGTATGCCTAGACCTTTTGTTGATTCTGTGCTCTTTGTAGATGATCCTTTAGTTCTCTGAGTATGTCCTGACTCTGTTGCACCCAATCTTACACCATAGGATCTCTTCTATCACCAAATACAATCTCTACAAAGGATAGAGGGTCATAACTATACAAGGCTCTGAATGGGGTCATACCAATAGACATATGATAAGTGGTGTTGTAACAGTATTCTCCTAGGTGTAGCCACCTAACCCATGCTTTTTGTTTCCCTGCTACATAATTTTTGAGGTAGCCTTCCACCCACTTGTTGACTATTTCGGTTTTTCCATCAGTCTGAGGGTGGTAACTAGTGCTAGGGGTCTAGGCTGTACCAACCAAACTGAATAATTTCTGCCAAAAGGTGCTCATAAATCGGATATCCATGTCACTAGCAATGGTCTTGGGTAAGCCATGTAGCCTGAAGATCTCCCTAAATAACAACTCTGCAACATGTGTTGCACTAAAGTCTATGGAAATGGAGAAGAAGTGTGCAAATTTAGTTAACCTGTCCACCACTACAAAAATACAATATTTCCTCTGTGCCCTTGGCAATCCTGTGATGAATTCCATAGAGATTCTTTCCCATTTGTGTTCTGGGATGGGTAGAGGTTGTAACAATCCTGCTGGATGTGTGTGCTCATCCTTGTTTACCTGGAAAGTAGTGCATTCATTGATGTGGCGCATCACATCTTCTTTCAAACCTTTCCATGAAAACCTTTCCCTTACCTTCCTGTATGTTTTGACAAATCCTTGGTGCCCTACCATTGGTGAATCGTGACATGCTTGCAGTACCTTGGCCTTAAAGGCTGACTCAGGAACCAAGAAAATTCGGTCCTTGTAGTAGATGATGTCATCTATGATTCTGAAGTTGTCATCATATATCTGTCCATCCATCAACTGACATGCAAACTGGTTTTTTGAGTATTCTACTAAGAGGTGAGCCTTCCAGTCAACTGAAATATCGGTCATAGCATAAACTGATGGCCTTCTAGATAATGCATATGCCACTATGTTATTCTTCCCCTTGACAAACTCAATGTCAAAATCATAGGCCTGTATTTTTCTAACCCACTTATGTTGTCTCTCATTTAAGTCATTTTATTCCAAAAAGTACTTAATATTGTTGTGGTCTGATCTCACTACAAATCTCACTCCTACCAAGTATTGTCTAAATTTGGCCAATGCATGCATGATGGCCAACATTTCTTTGTCATAGATAGTGTAAAGAATCTCAAGGCCCCTCAAATTTCGGCTCTCATAGACAAGTGGGTGCCTATTCTGCATAAGTATTACCCCAATGCCCTCTCTAGAGGCATCACACTCCAATGTGAAGGGTTGGTCGAAATTTGGTAGAGCTAAAACTAGGCACGTGCTCATTACCTTTTTCATTTTGTCAAATGTCAACTATGCCTATGAACTCCATTTGAAGGCTCCTTTCTTGGTCAAATCGGTCAAGGGTGCACAAAGATGTGAGAAACCCTTGACGAATCTCCTATAATAACAACAAATGCCAAGAAACCCCTTCAAATATGTGAGGGTCTTAGGTGTGGGGTAGTCAAGTATAGCTTGGATCTTGTCTCAGTGCACATGTACCCCTTTTACTCCAATGATGTGTCCCAAATAGAGGACCTCTGTCATTCCAAATTCACATTTGGGTTCCTTTTCATACAAGGATTGGTCCTCCATGATAGCTAGAATCGTTTCCACATGTTGAATATGTTCCTCCCACGTTCTGTTATAGATCAACAAGTCATCAAAAATTACTAGGAGGTGATTCCTCAACTGCTTGTTGAAGACGTGATTCATGCAAGATTGAAATGTAGTTGGTTAATTAGTCAATCCAAATGGCATCACTAGGAATTCATAGTGGCCGTAGTGGCATCTGAAGGCAGTCTTTGGGACGTCCTGGTCCCTCATTTCAATCTGATGATAGATAGAGCACAAGTCAATCTTGGTGAAGTAAACAACCCCATGGAGCTCATCCAATAGCTCATCAATCCTCGGGATGGGGTACCTGTTCTTGATTGTTTTCTTGTTTAATGCCCTATAATCAATGAACATGTGCATGGTTCCATCCTTCTTCTTTACTAGTACCACTAAAGATGCAAAAGGGATGGAACGTAGTCTAATGTGACCCATGTCTAACAATTCTTTGATAGCCTTCTATATCTCATCTTTGTACTTCTTTGGGTGTCTATAGGGAGTTGTGATGACTAATTTCTCTCCCTCCTCCAGCTCTATGATATGTTCAAACCCCCTATCTGGTGGTGCTCCTGGTGGAATGGGTCCAAAAACCTTGCTATGTGAACCTTTCCCTTCTTGTCCACACATACTGAAATCTGACACTTAGCAACATATACAATGTCCACTCTTCTGAAAATAACCTCCATATGCTTTGTTGTAACCACCCTAGCTGTGTTTCCTGACATGCCCCTGAGAACTACCTTTTTGCCAATTTCTTCTGTGAAATACATCTCCATGGTCTTGTAGTTGGCAGTGATTGGTTCCAATGTACTAAGCCACTGAACTCCAAGGATGATGTTTGTATCTGGAAGGTCAATCACATAGAAGTATTGTGCTAAGTCATGTCTACCCAGTGTAAGATTCATCCTTGGAATATGCCTGTTACAGGGCATGGTGCTTTCTCCTACTACCTTCATCTTGAATCCTTCAAATTCAACTGTGGGTATGTGCCTCCTTTGTAGTAGTGTTGAGTCAATAAAGTTTTGAGAAGCACCCCCATCAATGAGAACCAAAACCTTATGTCCCTGCAATACCCCTCCCATCATGAAAGTGTTGTACTTGGGTACCCCACTAATGGATTCCAATGTAGCCTTCTCATCTATTGTCATGCCGTGACATGTACCCTCTTCTTCTGCATTTTCGGTGGTGTCTACTTCTATATTTTGTAGGTAGTTGAAATCTTCATCCTCCTCATTATTGGAAGTTACCTCAATGTAGTGGGCCTTGCCTCTTCCCATGCACTTGTGGGATGGATCCCAAGGCTCTTTGCACGTATAGCATAGTTGCTTTCTCCTCAGTTCCCTTCTAGTGTTATCATCCATCCTACCTCTTCCTTTGTCAAACCCCCTTGGGTCTCTTCCTCCTTGATTCATGGGAGGTCTTTGGTCTCTTCCTCCGGGATTAAGAGGTGGTCTAGGAATAAACTTAGTCTTTGGTACTGGGCCTAGATCTCTAGTCCTCCATATAGCATCCTGTAAGTTGGTAGGCTTGAAAGACTTAACCCAACCCTTTAAGGGTTTCATCAAATGCTCTGTGAAAAGCATCACAAGTATTTACTGAGACATGTCCTACACCATGACTGTTATCCTTTGAAACTCCTCAATATACACCTCTGGTGATCTTGTCTGTCTGAGTTGGGTGAGTTCCCTGAAATGTATTTCTGGATCCCC
>JASDQU010586775.1:3957-14949 GCA_032191745.1 Picea mariana | reverse complement strand
GAGATTCATATCTATTCAGTTTGGAGGAGTTAAACTTCATATATGACCTTGAGACTTCATCTAGAGTCTTACAGTTCCCCGATATATCTTTATAGGGAGTTTCAGGGCATTTGGAGGTCTCCTTCATCAGGGTCGAATTATTGGGCATTGACAATATTTAAGAGGGCGCAACTTCACTTGAGGATTCAACGTTTGGAGAAGCATCTCTTGGCATTCCGGCCTGAGCCTTCAGGAGGGGGTTCTACTCACCCCGATCTATCATTCTACAGGGTTTGGTGTCATTTGGAGGCTTCCAACAACTAGGCCGAAATATTGGGTCTCCCCAGCTATTCAAGAGGATGTGTCTTCAACCAGGGGGGTTTGGACTTGACCCTGGTTCTTCTTGTATTGGTCTTCATATTTTTTTCATCCTTTGGAGGCTTATATCTTCTTATCAGGAGCATTTTGTAGTAGCTCATATCATATCTATTGGATCTATCTGATGTTGTTCCAGATATACATCCTTATTGTATTAGGTTCTTTCTTATTATATCAATAAAGGTCAGATCTATGATGTTTGGTTCCATATCTGGTGTTACTTGTCATATCTTGTATTTCCACTTGTTATATCTTCAGATCTATGTCATGTTCTTATTAACTGAATCTACAAACCCTAAGACATAACTCAAAGAAGTAAACCTACAAGTAAACACACACACATCAATTAATCAATGATCAATTAGTGTTCCAAGCGAAAAAATTGGCTTGGGAACATTACAGTGGTATTAAAGCGTTCATCCTCCCAGCCAGTGGGGATCAACGCATGCATAATTTCAGTGGTATCTATATGGGTAGACGTAGGTGGTAGACAGGTGAACCAAAGGTCGATATGGAAGGTTCAGGTGAGGACAATGAGCCATATGTCTTATGAACCTTGACACATGAACTACGCCAGTCTGCACTCCATACATAGAGTAAGTTGGTCACACACTTATAGGAAAACCAGGAGGCATCACGTAGAAGTTAGAGTGAGTTAAGGGAAACCTTAGAAAATGTATCTAAAAATCATGATGTGATCTCATAGGTACTGTTGGACTTGACTCATGGAGGAAAGGGGCCTGAAAAATATGCAAACAAAGAGCCTAGTGGATCTCATTGAGGGAATAGACAACAACATGAGCATATTCCATATTATCATAATGAGGGAAAGATCCATGGAGGAGGAGCACCATAGGTATAGACACATAGCAGGACCACACATAGGCCCTACCTTCGTTCTTGGATGAACAAACACAACAAAACTACCAAGACGAATTTGAGGACAATTTTGCTTAGTATGTCAGGGAATATAACTCACTGAGCATAACTGTACAGAGACATATTACATTGGATTATTATTGTGGATTTAAACTCAGAGGTAAAACTAGGCCGTACCACAGGAACAACTATGATTTGGAGCACAGGGATGGAAAAATGGAGATCCCCTATTTTGATGGGTCCCCTAAGATGACTGCACAGGCTTGGATACAAAAACTTGATACTTACCTGCATCTTATTCCCATGAGAGAGATGGATGCCATCAATTTTTTCACCATGTACTTGGAGGGAAAATCTCATGACTGGTGGTACCATGGATTAACTACACTTGGCTGCAATCAGATAGTAGCCTACACAAAGTTTACACAGAAGCTTATAGACAGGTTTGACCAGGGGGATCTAGAAATACATTTCAAGGAACTCACCCAACTCAGACAGACAAGATCACCAGAGGTGTATATTGAGGAGTTTCAGAGGATAACATTCATGGTGTAGGACGTGTCTCAGTAAAGACTCGTGATGCTTTTCACAGAGGGTTTGATGGAACCCTTAAAGGGTTGGGTTAAGTCTTTCAAGCCTACCAACTTACAGGATGCTATATGGAGGACTAGAGATCTAGGCCCAGTACCGAAATCTAATTTTATTCATAGACCATCTCTTAATCCTGGAGGAAGAGACCAAAGACCTCCCATGAATCAAGGAGGAAGAGATCCAAGGGGGTTTGATAGAGGAAGAGGTAGGATGGATGATAACACTAGAAGGGAATAGAGGAGAAAACAACTATGCTATACATGCAAAGAGCCTTGGGATCCATCCCACAAGTGTATGTGAAGAGGCAAGGCCCACTACATTGAGGTAACTTCCGATAACGAGGAGGATGAATATTTCGACCACCTACAAAATATAGAAGCAGACACCACCGAAACTGCAGAAGAAGAGGGCACGTGTCACGGCATGACAATAGATGAGAAGGCTACATTGGCATCCATTAGTGGGGTACCCAAGTAAAACACTTTCATGATGAGAGGGGTATTGCAGGACATAAGGTTTCGGTTCTCATTGATGGGGGTGCTTCTCAAAACTTTATTGACTCAACACTACTATAGAGGAGGCACATACCCATAGTTGAATTTGAAGGATTCAAGGTGGAGGTAGCAGGAGGAAGCACCATGCCCTGTAACAAGCATATTCCAAGGATGAAGCTTACACTAGGTAGACATGACTTAGCACAAAACTTCTATGTGATGGACCTTCCAGATACAAACATCATCCTTGGAGTTCAGTGGCTTAGTACATTGGAACCAATCACCGCCAACTACAAGAACATGGAGATGTATTTCACAGAAGAAAGTGGAAAAAAGGTAGTTCTTAGGGGCATGTCAGGAAACAAAACTAAGGTGGTTACAACAAAGTGTATGGAGGCTATTTTCAGAAGAGAGGACATTGTATATGTTGCTAAGTGTCATATTTCAGTACATGTGGACAAGAAGGGAAAGGTTCACATAGCAAGGTGTTTGGACCCATCCACTAGGAGCACCACCAGATAGGGGGTTTGAGCATATCATAGAGCTAGAGGAGAGAGCGAAACCAGTCATCACCACTCCCTATAGACACCCAAAGAAGTACAAAGATGATATAGAGAAGGCTATCAAAGAACTGTTAGACATGGGTCACATTAGACCAAGTTCCATCCCTTTTGCATCTTCAATGGTACTAGTAAAGAAGAAGGATGGAACCATGCACATGTTCATTGATTACATAGTATTAAACAAGAAAACAATCAAGAACATGTACCCCATCCCGAGGATTGATGAGCTATTGGACGAGCTCCATGGGGTTGTTTACTTCACCAAGATTGACTTGCGCTCTATCTATCATCATATCAAAATGAGGGACCAGGATGTCCCAAAGACTGTCTTTAGATGCCACTATGACCACTATGAATTCCTAGTGATGCCATTTGGATTGACTAATTCACCAACCAAATTTCAATCTTGCATGAATCACGTCTTCAACAAGCAGTTGAGGAATCACCTCCTAGTATTTTTTGATGACTTTTTGATCTATAGCAGGACATGGGAGGAACATATTCAACATGTGGAACATATTCTAGCCATCATGGAGGACCAATCCTTGTATGAAAAGGAATCCAAATGTGAATTTGGAATGACAAAGGTCCTCTATTTGGGACACATCATTGGAGTAAAAGGGGTACAGGTGCACCAAGAGAAGATCCAAGATATACTTGATTGCCCCACACCTAAGACCCTCACATAATTGAAGGGGTTTCTTGGCATTTGTTGTTAATACAGGAGATTCATCAAGGGTTTCTCACATCTTTGTGCACCCTTGACCGATTTGACCAAGAAAGGAGCCTTCAAATGGAGTTCAGAGGCATAGTTGACATTTGACAAAATGAAAAAGGTAATGAGCACGTGCCCAATTATAGCTTTACCAGATTTTGGCCAACCCTTCACATTGGAGTGTGATGCCTCCAGAGAGGGAATTGGGGTAGTACTTATGTAGAATAGGCACCCACTTGTTTATGAGAGTCGAAATTTGAGGGGCCCTGAGATTCTTTACACTATCTATGACAAATAAATGTTGGCCATCATGCATGCATTGGCCAAATTCAGAAAATACTTGGTAGGAGCGAGATTTGTAGTGAGATTAGACCACAACAATCTTAAGTACTTTTTGGAATAAAATGACTTAAATGAGAGACAACAAGAAGTGGGTTAGCAAAATATAGGCCTATGATTTTGACATTGAGTTTGTCAAGGGGAAGAATAATGTAGTGGCAGATGCATTATCTAGAAGGCCATTAGTTTATGCTATGACCGATATTTCAGTTGATTGGAAGGCTCACCTCTTAGTAGAATACTCAAAAAACCATTTTGCATGTCAGTTGATGGATGGATAGATATAGGATGACAACTTCAGAATCATAGATGACATCATCTACTACAAGGACCGAATTTTCTTGGTTCCTAAGTCAACCTTTAAGGCCAAGATACTGCTTTCATGTCATGATTCACTGGTGGTAGGGCTCCAAGGATTTGTCAAAACATACATGAAGGTAAGGGAAAGGTTTTCATGGAAAGGTTTGAAAGAAGATGTGATGCGCCACATCAAGGAATTCACTACTTTCCAGGCAAACAAGGATGAGCACACACATCCATCAGGATTGTTACAACCTCTACCCATCCCATAGCACAAATGGGAAAGCATCTCTATGGACTTCATCACAGGATTTCGAAGGGCACAGGGGAAATATTGCATTTTCGTAGTGGTGGACAGGTTAACTAAATTTTCACACTTCTTCTCCATTGCCACAAAATTCAGTGCAACACATGTTGCAGAGTTGTTATTTAGGGAGATCTTCAGACTACATGTCTTACCCAAGACCATTTTTAGTGATAGGGATAGCCGATTTATGAGCACCTTTTGGCAGGAATTATTTAGGTTGGTTGGTACAACCTTGACCCCTAACATTAGTTACCACCCTCAGACTGATGGAAAAACTGAAATAGTCAACAAGTGCATGGAAGGCTACCTCAACAATTATGTAGCAAGGCAACAAAAGGCATGAGTTAGGTGGCTACACCTAGGAGAATACTATTACAACACCACTTATCATATCTCTATTGGTATGACCCCATTCAGAGCCTTGTACAATTATGACCCTCTCTCCTTTGTAGAGATTGTCTTTGGTGATATTAGAGCTCCTATGGTGTAGGATTGGGTGCAACAGAGTCAGGACATACTCAGAGAACTAAAGGATCATCTGCAAAGAGCACATAATCAACAAACGGTCTAGGCATACAAGAACATGGTAGAGCGTACATTTGAGGTTGGTGACTTGGTCTACTTAAGGCTCCAACCGTACATACATGCTTCGATCAGAATAAGTGGAGAAGAAAATCTCCAAACCCGATTCTTTGGACCCTACAAGGTCAAAAACAAAGTAGGGGTTGTGGATTATGAGCTTGATCTTCCACAGGAAAACAAGATACAAAATGTTTTCCATGTGTCATGCTTAAAGAAGTCCATAGGCCAACACATCACTCCACTTGAGGTACTTCCACCCTTAGATGAAGAAGGGAAATTGATACTGGTACCTGAGGAGATACTGGAGGTTCGGGAGAAGAATCTAAGGAGGAGGAGCATCAAGGAATACTTAGTCAAATGGAAGGACTTACCTATTGAGGATGCTACTTGGGAGAGTGAACATGTGATACATGAGACATGTTTAGAATTGCTTGTGGGCAAGAAATTCCTAGCAGGGGAGACTGTAATGTCCCCCACCTCTTGATGAAGAGGATTGGAGAGACTCAGTAGTCTAGTCATCCCCACTAGACTATAGTCTCATGTAGCATGGGGAAAAGTTAGCTAAACCCAATGTTATAATATTAAGTTGACTTGAAAAGGTAAAAATTAACTCAATAAAGAATTAGAACACTTGAGGTTGATTTAGGAGTTAACCCTAGGGGTTAACTAACTCAACAGAGAAATAGAATGAATGTATAAAGGAAAGGCAAGGGCACACCTCTTACTCATCTTGGATTATTATGCATTTTTCTTTTGGGCTCTTGAGCACACAGTTTTGAGGGTTTTGAGAATACAAACACTAGAGGACAACTTGGTGGTGAAAGATTCTACCTATCTTGTTCCAATCTTGGTCTCAGGGATGCAATACTCCACCCACACCATTCTACAACAACTATAGGTACCATCACTCATCCACGACAGCCACAGGTCATACCCTTAAGGGTTTTCAGCAAGAGGGTGCATCATTGTTTGAAGGAAGTTCGATCCAAGAGATTGGAAGGGCTTTTGAATATTCTAGCACTTGAGTTTTCCTTGTAGGGCCTTGATCATCAATTCTAGTACATTTTGAGAGAGCTATCCTTGCCATATAATTTCATAGATCATTGGCATGACTTGGATAGAAGGAGGGTGCTATTGAGATTCAGATCTATTCAGTTTGGAGGAGTTAAAATTCATATCTGACCTTGAGACTTCACCTAGAGGCTTACAGTTCCCCGATCTATCTTTTACGGAGTTTCAGGGCATTTGGAACTCTCCTTCATTAGGGCCGAATTATTGGGCATTGACAATATTCAGGAGGGTGCAACTTCACTTGAGGATTCAACATTTGGAGGAGAAGCTATTGGCATTTCAGCTTGAGACTTCAGGAGGGGGTTCTACTCACCCCGATCTATCATTCTACAGGGTTTGGTGTCATTTGGAGGCTTCTAGCAGCTAAGATGAAATATTGGGTCTCCCCAGCTATTCAGGAGGATGTGCCTTCAGCCAGGGGGGTTTGGACTTGACCCTGTTTCTTCTTGTATTGGTCTTCATCTTGTATTCAACCTTTGGAGGCTTATATCTTTTTATCGAGAGAATTTTGTAGCATCTCATATCATATCTATTGGATCTATCTGATGTTGTTCCAGATCTACATCCTTATTGTATTAGGTTCTTTCTTATTATAT
This sequence comes from Picea mariana, assembly GCA_032191745.1. Classification (NCBI taxonomy): domain Eukaryota; kingdom Viridiplantae; phylum Streptophyta; class Pinopsida; order Pinales; family Pinaceae; genus Picea; species Picea mariana. Next base: position 8,155 of record JASDQU010586775.1, on the reverse strand, counting down.
CAATAAAGGTCATATCTATGTTGTTTGGTTCCATATCTGGTGTTACCTGTCATATCTTGCATTTCCACTTGCTATATCTTGAGATCTATGTCATGTGCTTATTAACTGAATTTACAAACCCTATGACATAACTCAAGGAAGTAAACCTGTAAGTAAACACACACACATCAATTAATCAATGATCAGTTAGTGTTCCAAGCGAAAAAATTGGCTTGGGAACATTACAATGAGGGGTGAACGTATGCAAGTCAAATCAACTCACCGAAAGGGTGCATGCACCCAATAAGACAAGTTGGTTATATGGATCGGTGGGTTGGTCATGAGAAGAAATATGTGTTCAGTGGGTCGGTTGGGGAAGCTGCCCGAACGAGCCCACATGAGGAGTTGGCCCAACCTTAAAAAGGGGCATGAATTGGTGAATCAATGGGTCAACTCACCCATGGGAAAGGAGACATGACGAAGGGGTTCCTATAAAGGCAAGAGGACACAAAACCAAAGAAGGAAAATTGGAAGACAATGAGAGAAAGAAGATCTCTGTGAATCTGACACAGACAAAGAGAGAAATCTCCCTCAAGGAGCCAATCCATTCCACATGGGAGGACTTGTGCTACCTTGAGGAGGATTCATTGGAAAAATTTGGGAAAACTTCTCTTGGGTTGGTTTTGGGGAAGTATAGAAATGTAGGTCTATTGGAGGCATATGTGAGGCATAACCAAAATCTATGAAGTTTGTAGAAATGAAGAGACAACAAGTCTGTGGTTGTGGGAACATCTAAGGTGCACCATAGGAGGTTGTGGAGACGATTGCAACAAAGATTCTTTGTGTGATGAATCTGATTATGAGTGTCTTGGTGAGGTGAGGCGAGTCATGTGACTTTGCCAAGTTGTAAAACGATTCGGTAGTGCTCATATTGTAAATAGTTCATAGTAACAAAGACTTAGGTGGGTGTTAGGAATGGTTCATGTCACCCACACTATTTTTGTGTATGTATTTCATTTGATCCATATTTTTTCTCTTGGTTTCATGGATGCATGCTTAAATATGACTAAGTGCTAAAGCGATTAACAATTGTCTAAGTATACAATAGTCGCACTAGAGTAGGAGTGTGACTCGTCGGTATCCTAGAACAAAGTATGGGTATACTCTAGGTGAAAATGTGTAGTCTAGATGAAGTATAATTGGTGTTGTCAAGAAGCCAAGAAATAAACAACGTGGTTCCATGCTCCCTCAAGAGGTGCAAGATCGCAATATTTGGATAGACAAATTGTGGGGACCTGTCAGATGGTATCAAAGCTGATTCATTGTAGATTTTGTAGAAGGTTTGGGGATCTCTTTGCCACTATCTCGACAATAGATGGTATCAAAGAGGATCACTTGCATATTTTAGAGGAGGGTTGGGGTGCTCTTCACCATTATCGCGATGATATATGGTATCAGACTAAACTTTGAAGGAATTTGTTTGCAAAGTTGGTTTGATGGGAATGTTCACAGACTTGGTATAGATTGAGATCATATTTTGTGGTGAAACAAAGAACTTGGATAGGGTGGGTGATCACATAACTCACCGTATAACTTGTCACAAACTTGATCGCAGATAAATTTTGAGTACTCAATCGGTTTGTTTGATGTGTGACAGAAGTCAATGGTGTACCTATTGTGCACACCTTGAGAGACCGAGCATAGAATTTTTTGGGTGAAACAAACACTTGGGAAAGGAAATTGAATGTAGGATTTGTTGCATAAATTGTTGTAGATAAAACTGTAGAAGTGATCACAAAAGTGAAAATCATAGGGTGATCACATAAGTGATTGCGAAATGGATCAGTTCTGCCTTGTAGCAAGGTGAAACACATGGCTCTATTAGTTGACCTAGGGTGACTTAGAGAATCTTTGTAACAAGAAGTTGGTTGGGAACATTTCCATCAAGATGTCTTTGTATTTGCATCATTGAGAACATTAGTTGCGTTGAGCTTGGTTGTTGGAAGAATGGGTAGACCGCAAGCTTCGAACGAGGTAGCTCTTCACAAAGTTATGAAGGTTTCTTAATAGTAGTATGACTTGATAGTCGATCGGTGGATGCATGTTGCCTTGAAGCAGAAGAATTCAAGGTGCATAGATGGAAAAACATTGGAGATGCATTCAACCAATTGCATGCGAAGTTTTGGATTTAGATGGATTTATGAAGTAGACAGATGGACTCAGCCTTTTATTGCATTGAAGGTCTTGCAGATTTGTGGAGCTGAGGATGGTGATTGAGGAGAGTTCATGCAGTGATTCAGTTGCTTGGGCAAGCATAGGTCCAAGAAAATAGACTTAGAGCATGGTTGCAATGAAGGATTTCATTTGGAAAAGTATGGTTGGTTTCTACTTGTTGCATTTCCTAAGTTTTGTATTGATTTGTTTGAAGGGAATTCATATGACTTGGTGGTTCAAGTGAAATGCATTTCCATGGAGAGAACCAATAGACTTGAGGGCGATTCATGTGGTGCATATCTGAAGAAGTCTTGTAGTAGTTTGGGATGTCTTGGTTGGGAGAGTATATGGAGAGCTTGGAGCGACTTACTTGGACAAGTCTTGTGGTATACTTAGAAAGATTTGGATTCATCCATGGAGGTAGCTTGAGGAAAATACCTAAATATTTTATGAGGCACATTGGATAGGTCGCTACGGTGAAGTGGGAAGTGAATTCTATTTGTGTCGATTTTGAGAGGATGGGTAAGGTGTATTATCTAGATTCCTTGGGTCATGAAATGAATTGAAAATCATGACAAGAGTTCCAGAGTTTGAACTCTTTCACTAGGTGCAAGGAATTTTCCTTCCAAGAGATGGATGGAGTTACCAGAGAAGTCAACCAAGATTATTGGTAATCAACCTGAATGGGTAGAACATAGATGAAGTGACTTGGGTGTTGGTCATTTTCCTTTGGTATGGGAAACTGAAGGAGGTAGAGTGAACCTTGGTGAATTTTGTATGTCAATGAGATATCTCAGATATCCAGGAGAATTGTTGGTTGGAGTTGAAAAAAGTGTTGGTGCGAACATGCCTAAGTCTTGGAAGTTCTTTAAGGTGACCCATTCTACCTGGAGCACTTTGGAAATCTTGTTGGGATGTTTTGAGAAGTGTAGGAATGTTTTCTTAAATCATCACATATGTTGATTTGTGAAGAGGTAACTTGACGAAAGGAGGTGAGTTGAGGACTCGCCTTATTTTGGAGGATTGTGTGGACAAGAAGATTGCATCATGAACATATTACTTGGACATGGGATTTTCTCTTGCTTTGGGAAGCATGGTTTAGGGTGAATCCTAGACATTCCATGACTTAGAGATAAATATGCATCATCCTGCATAGGTGATGAAGTAGTGAGGAAAAAGAAGTATGGGCGTGTAATTATTAATGCAGTAGATTGGCTAACTTTTCCATGAGGTGGATAGTGGAGTCAAGTTGTCGCATAAGACTTTGTTTTGGGGTGACTTCATAGTGCAGAAAGGTGAGAGGTAACCTTTCCTTATTTTGATATTGTTGTGTGGATGGACCATATTGTTGAAGGAAGTCACAGTGTGGAAGCACTAGTAGGTTCGAAGTGCAACACTTAGACTTTGTGGAGGATCTCCTTGACAAATATTGGGAGATGGAAACAGTAGTGAGGAAAGGATGGAAAATTTCCTTAGTATTTGGAGTCAAATGGAGTGGCATAGATGTGGATATAAAAGATAATTTTGGGCATGAAGATGCACATTTCAAGAATTTGATGTGATGGTTGGACTAGCTACCCAACCAATACAAAACTTGAGGCTAGAATTATGCAAAGACATGACAAAGTTGGTTGAAATATAGGTGAATTAGGAAGTTCACAGGAGTTAAACACTTAGAAAATTTTGAGGTTTTGGTTGAGGTTGCAATAGCAGTTGAGGAAACAACAACAACAAAATGGAGAGTGATCATCACAGTAGGGTAGTGGGAACTTATATTTTGCGAACAAAGTTGTGGAGGAGACATCTTTCCATCATAGCAGACAGTTTGGTCGCAAAAAACTTTGGATAGATGATAGTGTGGAGGGTTGAAAAAGTTGCGGATGATTGCTAAGTGAGTTGGAAACTTGGGTTTTCCACTTCACTAGAAGACTTGATGTTTCCACTTTGATAGAATCTTATGGTTTCGAGTCAAAATTGGGCAGGTAGGATGCTCAATGCAATTAAG
>JASDQU010586774.1:63686-73912 GCA_032191745.1 Picea mariana | reverse complement strand
AGATTGACATGTGTAAGGGTCAAGGAATGACACGTGTCATGTTTCCATGGGTCTATAAGGTATGTGATAAGCACAAATCCGAGTGACACATGGCATGTCCAGCTTGGGTCCATGTCACCCTGGGTGGCGTCACTGCTTCACGTCAGTCTAGACTGACTGTCCTTTATGCCCTTCAATCTCGCAGCCAAGGTTATCCCATGTATCCCTTGGATCAACGGTCCTCTCTACTTCGTAACTTCATCATTCGGGAGTCTCATGATATAGAAATCTCCTTTCTCCCGAAGTAGGTCAATGTCGGGCTGACCATAGCCTAGATATGACGGTGAGGAAAAGTCTGAAAGTGTCACTAAATTGACGACTCTTGTTACTTCAGGATTTAAAGATTATTGACACATCACACCTCAAATTCCATGAAGGGCCTATTATCCGAACTAAAGGATATGGCACCATGCATCCCCTGTATATCAACAGTTGAAAAGGATCCCAAAGGATCCGAGGATCGATGATCCTCATTGCTTCACAAATTCAGGCTTCGGGGGATTTTAAMGTTACAACATTCCTATTCTTCCGAAGTGGTCAACACCAGGCTGACCTCAACATAGATATAATGGTCTGAGGATGTTCACATAACTCCAGAGATCTACGGCTTCTAAATTCYRCTCAAAGGGTCTTATGGGTCCCACTATTGGGCAACTCCTAAAGGGACATCTTTCATCCCAAAACACTCCAGTAAGAATACATTTCCTCACTTTTTCCTCTAGTGATATCATGCCCAATACTTCTAGGCTTCACCCCCATAGTCAGTCATTGGAACCCCAACCAYGGATTCCTATGGGGTTATAGTGGTAGAAATGGCTACATGAAATTATTTGGGGAATGTAATGATGAGTGGGGGATCGATCAATATAGACGTGATTGATTCTCTAGAGACCCAAGTATTTTGTTCGATTGTTGTGAGGATATTTGAGTAACTAGGGACCGAACGTATCTCTGGGGCACACCTGGTGATTATGGAGAGAGTGATGGAGGGGTGCATGTATGCATAGGCTCACTTGATGCATGCCTATATGGTGGCATAGTTTGATAGATGCGTTGCTTCCATGAGCGGGGACTTTATTTTTGGGTCGGTGTTGTGTGCCTTTTTCTTGGAGAGGGTAATTATCTTGCACCTGAAGGTGATATTAGATCCACCTCCGATGTGAGACCCTCAATTGATGAATTAGGGAAACATTTTATCCCACCATGGTGGTGGCAAGGGAGGGAAATATTTCATGCCCCTATTTCAAGGGGTCTAGAGGCAGACCCCACAGGTTATCTATGAGTTCCCATATTCCAGGATTGAATTTCGTCATCACCCTGACATGCACCTACTTCCATGCTGATCCAGATGGATTTCAGTGACTTTCCACCTATTCCAACAGGTTCATTTTGGTAGTTTTCAAGTTTGGCAGTTTTTTCCTAGTTTTCGGGTCCCTGACTTGCGAGGCCATTTTGAGGCCCTAAACAACATTTTGATGGTTCTCCATAGTCCGGAATGACCTTTCCAATGGGCTATCGTGCACCTAAAATGGAGATCATATACAAAATTTGTATTCCTCGGATAGACCTTTCTAATGGGCTATCGTGCACCTAAAATGGAGATCGTATGCAAAAGTTACGACCCACAGAAGTTGATGTACTAGCTTACCCAAATGGGGCCCACATGACTTTTGGCACTTCATCTCCTAGGGTTAGGTTTTTGGATGTCTAGGGTTTTGACATTCCTATTTATTTTAAAAATGCCTTCAGAGCCTCATTATAATGATCTTCTTGTGAATGAGTGCAACTGTCACATCTCTTCTCGGAGATAAGCTGCCATCAATCCAACAAGCTTGTTTTCCACTGCATTTTACAGTTTCAACTTATTTCCTTATTGAATAGAAAACTAATTTTACTATATMTTTTTTATCGTGTTAAGCATATTTTAATAATCTGTATTCATTTCTTTCTTCTCATAAAATCTGGATCAGTGGTATCAGAGCGGTCTGCTCCTTGTCATCTTAATGCATGTCCCCAATGAGGTCATGGTACAAAGAATTGGGTCTCGATCTTGTTGCCCTTGAGGACAAAAGCTCTCGCACGCCCAAATGACCTCTCATGGCAGGAGAAAAGAAATATTAAGGGACATCAGATCCTTTCAAAATGTTTCTTGAGTAAGCCCTCATGCAACAGAGGAACGGGATGATGGATAGTTTCATGCAAATCCTTCGACGGGTACCAACAGGCGACGCATATTTCTCGAGCGGAGGCGCCACCCCCTTCAAGGTACAAATCAAATTTGATATTCCTATATTTGAAGTTCAGATAGAAGAAAATGCCATAGACAAGTGGTTGAATCTACTAGAAGGGTATTTTTCTGTCCATAACTTTTCAAATAGAGAAACAATTACTTTTGCACTGCTCAAAGTCATTCCCCATGTCAAATATTGGTGGGAAACTTTCTATGAGAAAAAGGAAATAGAGGAACCTTGATTATTTACAGTCAYGAGCACCTGGTAGTCCTTCAGGGATGATATTAAGGAACAATACTACCCTTTCAGAAGTGATGATGACTTGTATACCAAATGGACCACACTGCGGCAAGAAAGGGACCAAGCAGTGCCAGATTTCACAAATAGCTTCCATACCCTGTGCACCAAGTTGCACCAAGTTGGGTATAAAATATTCAGAGGGTCATATGGTTCTCAAGTATAGTGGTTCTTTGCATAGATACATTCATACTAAAATGAAATTTCTATACATCTTGTCCTTGGGTGTGGCCTATCAATATGCCGTAAAAATCGAGCAGAAGCTCAAACAAAAGACGTCACAATTTGGGCTTGGTAACCCTTGTAGCAAAAACCAGGAAAGGGTGGCCCCAACCTACATAAAAAAGGACAGAGAAAATATGGATAGTATCAGGAGAACCAGTCCAAGCCACAAGAAAATAAGGACACTGGAAAGACAAAGAAGGATACCGGGAAGTGGTACGACTTCCATAAGAGCCCTTGGCATAACACTGTTGATTACCACTCAAAGCAATCGCTGGTGGACGAAGTGAAAGCCCCTGAATTAGATGTGGGTTCTTACTCTAAGTCATAATCATAAAGGGGAATATGAATCATTGATGTGGAACCTAGTGCCATCGTTGCTACCACCAAGCTCCAACATGGTGAACCAGACTAGCCAGAAGAAGGTGAGCACTTTTTCCATTCGCAGATGTGGGTAAAAGGCACTTCGTTGCACTTCATATTTGATAGTGGTAGTCAGAAGAACCTCATATCAACAAAGGTTGTCAAGTGGCTGGCCCTTTCGAAAATTCCACACTCGCATCCCTACACCATTGGATGGCTCCGCTAAGGAAGCGATCCTTGTGTTAGCCAATAGTTTTGGCTGTCATACAACATAAATCCATTCAAAGATGAGGTATTGTGTGATGTTGCTCCTCTCGAAGTTTGTAATCTTATTTTGGGCCAACCTTATTTATAGAAATGTCATGTTTCATATGAGTCTAGGCCTCCTAGTCTTATTATTACTTTGAACAGGAAATTGTACTCGATACCTGAGGCAGTCCCTCCTAGTGCTATTTCTTTGATCTTTGTCAAGCAATGCAAGAAGTTCATCGCTTAGACCAAGAAATTTGTCTTCTTCGTGACCTCCGTGACCAATCTTTCCACACAACAAAAGCAAGTGGATAAGGTCATGGAAGAATACTCAGATATCTTCTCCTCTCCTACCGGGGTACCTCTGCACTTCTAGGTCAAGAATCCCATCGATCTAACCCCAGGTACACCTATTATAACCCTAATTTGCACCAAACATACTTACCTGACATCAGGCCATCCCATATGCCTTCTTTGCCAAGCCAATATTGAACAAATCTGGTTAAAAAACCCTCTTTATAAGGGCCCATGCACCCTGCTCCATTACTGCACATGTGTACATGCTAGTTGCTCCAATATAGCCCGTGTGTACCTACAAAAGAACAGAAAAAGGAAAGTTGCTGACAGAACACACATCTTTGGGCAAGTTAACTAAACCTTTCGGCCATGCATGGCCGGTCATTCGACCAAATACCTAGCTCCTTCTAAACTAAAAAAGAAGGGGTAAGGGTCCCATTTGAAAGGAGGAAAATCATAGTAAAGAGACTATACCCAATTGAGCATTCCCCTTGTCCCAACCTTTAGCCATCCTTGTGCAAAGAGAAGTATAGAGAAAAGTAGTTGGAGGACAGTTGAAGAGGATCCCAAGACCAGTTTCGAGGAGCAGTGTCGACCACATATTGTAAGTTTACTACTGTGAAGATTAATACAAAAAATGAATACTTTTCTTGTCCTGCCATATCATGTGTTCAAGTTGAATGTTTATTTTATGATATTGTCACAACTAACCCAGCAATTAGTATATGAAATGCATGCTCGCATTTTTTTGTTTGTACATGTGTGAATGCAGGTCAACTTTGGGAGGAGGCTTGCAATCAAAGAGCGAGTGAAATAAAAGGGATTGACATCAAATGAAGGACTTAAGGTATAGTTATCGAATGTCATTTACACCTTTGTATTGCATGAATGTGGGGTTTTGTTTTGGGAGAAAAGGAAAGAGTTGAGGCATTTGAAATGGTCATTTTCTGCATGCATTATTAGAGCCCTTAAATGCTAAGTCCATCAGAGGGATTCCCACCCAAAACAAACGATGTATTTGATTGGTAGCCATGATTTTATTTCCTCTCGAGCATGGGTATGCCCACCTCGGTGAGACAATTGTTATTTTGCAGATGGCACCTCCTGAATTCTGGTCCCTAGGCTCATCGGTTTGGTATGTTGAAAAATATTGGTAATGTATTTCGGCCATCAGATGCTCTTCTGACCTCACACATTAGGGGACATCTGCTATAACCCTAATTTGCACCAAACATACTTACCTGACATCAGGCCATCCCATATGCCTTCTTTTCCAAGCCAGTACTGAACAACTCTAGTTAAAAAACCCTCTTTATAAAGGCCCACGCACCCTGCTCCATTACTGCACGTGTGTACAAGCTAGCTACTCCAATATAGCCTGCATGTACCTAGAAAAGCATGGAAAAAGGAAAGTTGATGATGGAACACACAGCTTTGGTCAAGTTAACTAAACCTTTCGACCATGCATGGTCGATCATTCGACCAAATACCTAGCTCCTTCTAGCCTATAAAAGAAGGGGTAAGGGTCCCATTTGAAAGGAGGAAAATCATAGTAAAGAGACTATACCCAATTGAGAATTCCCCTTGTCCCAACCTTTAGCCATCCTTATGCAAAGAGATGTATAGATAAAAGAAGTTGGAGGATAGTTGAAGAGGATCCCAGGACCAGTTTCGAGGAGCAGTTCCGACCACATATTGTAAGTTTACTACTTTGAAGATTAATACAAAAAAGGAATACTTTTCCCATCCCGCCATATCATGTGTTCAAGTTGAATGTTTAGTTTATGATATTGTCACAACTAACCCAACAATTAGTATATGAAATGCATGCTTGCAGCTTTATGTTTGTACATGTGTGAATGCAGGTTAGCTTTGGTAGGAGGCTTGCAATCAAAGAACGAGTGAAAGAAAAGGGATCGACATCAAATGAAGGACTTAAGGTAGAGTTATCGAATCTCATTTACACCTTTGTATTGCATGAATGTGGGGTTTTATGTTGGGAGAATAGGAAAGAGTTGAGGCCTTTGAAATGGTCATTTTCTGCATGCATGATTAGAGCCCTTAAATGCTAAGTCCGTAGGAGGGATTCCCACCCACAACAACACCACTACCTAATGTTCCATTATACCACCACTCTCTATTAGAAAATGAGGTTATCAAGAGGCAAATCAAAGAAATTCTCCACAAGGGGCACATCCATCCCAGCTCATCCCCTTGTGGGATCCCAATCATATTGGTGTAGAAGAAATATGGGAACTGACAACTCTACATTGATTATCGGCCCCTGAATAAAATCATAGTCTAGAACCAGTACCCAATTCCCCGAATGGACGACCTCCTTGATCAACTCATGGGGGCCAAATACTTCAGTAATATTGATTTGAAGTCTGGCTACCACCAGATCCCAATAGAATAGACAGATGTATGGAAGACCACCTTCAAGTCAAAAGAAGGTCTTTTTGAATGGTTGGTCATGCCATTTTGTTTGAAAAATGCTCCAAATTTTTTTATGACGATGATGGATGATATCCTGTGAAATTTCACTAGTACTTTTGTAGTGGTGTATCTAGATGACATCCTCATCTACAACAAGACTTGGGCGGAACACTTGCAACATATTCAATAGGTTCTACACACCCTGCGACAACACAAACTATATGCAAACTTGGAAAAATGCTCCTTCGACATGGACAAGGTCCATTACTTAGGATACATCATTGATCAACATGGTGTGAATGTGGATCTAGCCAAGATCTAGGTCATTCATGACTGACCAGCCCCAACCACACTCACCGAGATTCGGTGCTTCTTGGGCTTGGACAATTTCTATCGTAGGTTCATGTTGGGATTCTCTCATATCGCATGGGCCCTCAACCAAGTAACTAGGGGTGGAGGTAAGGAAAACATTGTGTGGGGCCTGTCCCAACAACAAGCCTTTGATGACTTAAATAATTGTTTGTGCTCATCCCCAATACTTTCATTACTAGATCTGCAACATCCCTTTGAKATTGAGACAGATGCTTCAGACTATGTTTTGGGTGTCGTTCTCACTCAACATGACCACCCCATGGCGTATCATAGTGAGACACTATCAGATTTTTTCTGTAAGTACCCTAATTATGACAAAKAAATTTACTCCATTGTGAAAGCCTGCCACCAGTGGAGACATTGCGTACTGGGGAAGGAGAAATTCATCCACACTGATCACAAGCCACTATAGTTCATGCAGACCCAAGGAAAATTGCAGAATGACCACCATCAGAAGTGGTCCAGATACTTACAACAATTCCACCTCAACATCAAGTATAAAATAGGAAGTAACAACCGATTTGTTGATTTCCTCAGTCAACCTCCACTCATGGCACTCACCATGGTGCTAGACTCTTGCGACCATGAGACCTGTTGGCCCTTGACCAAGTTTTGAGAGAACATTGATCAGGTTTGACCACTTTTGGGAATTCGATAGGTTGGTCGAGGATGGAGCACCTAGGCAGAGCTGAGATCGTGGGATCTCACGTACTTTATGGGCTTATGGACCCAACAAAGGGTTACCTAGGGTCTATGTAATGGGTTATGGGATGTCAGCCCATGGGTTTACCCATTTTTAGGCCTTTTTCTAAAAAGTATATATAGGAAGGAATGTAATGTAGAAATAACTACTACTAGTAGAAGCTTAGTGAAAGCAATGTAATACGTCTGGCTAGTTGGCTATGTGTATGATATGTTAGTAAGGCTCTGTGCTAATAAGGAGTTGGCTCTGTGCCTTGACCTGATTTTGGGAAGGAGGATCTAGTGTGTAGCACGTAGATCTTCTGTCCTCTATGGAGTTTGGCTCTCTGGCTTTGTGCAYAGGAGTGGATGAATGTAAGAAGCTTGAATACTAACAAAGAAGAAGAAGAATTTGGTGGAAGTAGCCCCACACTGGGGTGAACCACGTATATCCTGTGTCTTGATGTACTTTGTGCKATGTGATTTATGTTGTTTATTTTCGTAATGTTGTTGTTATACTATATGATGAATGCATCTGATGTTGTTTCTTAGTGCTTAATGGTATTAAGAGGAATGCATGCTATATCTRAGTTAATTCTATGTGCTAAGTGAMTGCAAGTGCTTGATCTTTATTGTTACTGCGTTGATTTGTAATAAGGGTTTAATCTACGATGTGAATGAGACTCCTGTTCTAATGCATACTTTTGATTAAGTGCTCTTCTAAGTGTTGTAATCACAGATCTAAGTCCCATCTTCGTTGTAGACAATTGAGTCATGCAGCCCCCCCTGCCTCTACCTAGGGTGAGACTTCATTTTCTTCGCAGGTGTTGCTGAAAGGGCTGATAGTTAGGGTTTTGTTGGTGCATTGTTAAAGCGTTGAACCTTGGTTCTACCCTTGTGCCAACAAATAGTTCTGTTGTTGGGACCTGAAACTGTGATTGCTAGGAACTGAAGAAAAGAGAAAGATTTGTGCATAGATCTGTTGCTGTAGTGCATAATATTCTACTTAACTTGCAAAGCTCTTTGCTAAGAAAGAAACCTGATCTGAAGAAAATAGGTAATATCTTAAATCTTTGTGCTCTAGTAAAGGTAAGATAAGTGGAATTTTTTTCTTCGAAAGTATGAATCTAGGTATGTTTGATAGATTTTGTCTGAATACTAGGGCACAGTTAGAAGAAAGAGTTGATCTGAATAAATTTGATAGAAATAGAGAAAGATATGTTATTCCTATGCATATAAAGAATGTTTGGACTAATAAGTGGATGCAGGAACCTAGAAAGAATTTTTGCAGATTGCAGGTCCAACACTGTGATCCTAGTGCGCAGTACATGAGAGGCTGGGGATTGTTTAAAAGAAAGAGAGGATTGACATTGTGTTATAATTGCAAAAGACTAAGACATATTGCTAAGGAATGCCCTGGTATAAGTCCTATTTGTCTTTGTTGTAAATCTATTGGTCATGAGGTTGAGGATTTTCCAAGAATGATTGCTAAAGTTGAAAAGATGAACATGAGACAAGAAAATTATAAATAAGGTCGAAAGAATAAGGATATGTTAGAGAATCATAAAGAGAAAGAGTCTGAGACTATGTTAGTACAGTTAAAAGAATTAATGGGTGATCACAGAGACATCAATTTACCAAAGATCCTGAAAGAAAAACAACGCATAGTTACAAGAATAGAAGACTTCGACATAGACTGTGTATTGAATGAAGAAACACATGTGAATATTATGCCAGAAAGCACTTGGGAAATTTTTGGAAAGCCTGCTATGGTACCTTCATTCGGAAGGATAGACTTGTTTAAAGGAAAGGGGATAACCCTATGTGGAAGAGTTACTAATATACCTATGATTTCTCATGAAACATCGACTGAAGAAGAATTTGAAGTCATCAAATTTGTTGAGAACAACACCCCTTTTCCACTTTTGTTAGGAAAGACTTGGATTGAGAAGGACCAAATGAGAAGGAAAGCAGAGGAGGAAGCTACATAACAGAAAAAGAAATAGCTAAGGGACCTCATAGCCAAAAAAATAGAGCAACTAATAGAAGAGCAAGAGGATAGGTGGAAGCAACATACGGCTGGAGAATTAGCTATCGAGGTTGAAAGAACGCAAAAAAGTTTGAAGTACCTATCCATGCAAGAAATAAGAATACATACCCCAAAGTTAATAAGAGAAGAAGTATTACATTTGAACCCTTTGACAGAACATCAGCAGTGCGAAGCTACCATGCTAAGAGAGGATAAGAATAAGAATGGAAAGAGGAATCCAAAGACTCAGATCACGGGAAAGAAGGCAAGGAAGCTCAGTAAGAAGAAAGCCAATCTAGAAAAACTATAGGAAGTTCTAGAGAAGACTTTGCAGAAGGTAGGCTTGCAGTCCCTAAACCTCATCGGAACAGTAGAACCACACAAAATGGGACTTCTCCATGATGAAGCTATATGACCATTGGAGGCGCCCCAACCATTAGAATGACGCCCCAGAATGGCTAGAAAACATAGTTATGAGCAAATGGACCATTGATACTGCACCATAATGGACTGGTTCGTATTGATTGAGGCATTCCTGCCCGTTAGTGGAATCTGTTACGACGCTTGCTTATTTAACCCGTCAGATGCTGCAGCGAGACCACGTTTTTCCACCCATGATTATCCAAGCTAACAGAGAATCGATTGTATATCACACTATGATTTCTAGACCTGGCCATCCATTTGATTACCTCACTTGGCCATTCACCTACCCGATCTATTTGGTTACAAGTGTGAATATCGGGTGAACATAGCACATTAGAGAAATTTTTGGAGGAGATTATCATGGAGCTCATGGTTGAGAAATTTATTTCTGTAGGAATACAGGCGTCGTCGACTGGGGGACTTCAAGCATCCCCCTCAATTGGATGTCATTCTATCCATACTACTGAGAAGAGAAGAAAGTACCATGATGATCTGGCTAATGCGAAGAAGATCTCGTTGGTCTTGCCAGATTACATATCGCCTTTGGCTGGCATGCTAAACCGCGATAGCATCCCACGTGACTTTGA
>JASDQU010586773.1:39540-53051 GCA_032191745.1 Picea mariana | reverse complement strand
GGAATATAAACATGCATCTTTGTTATGCATCCATATTATTTGTCCACACATATTCCTTGTTTTGTTAACTTACATCCATGATTCACTTAACCACATGCACAATCATAAATCATTTAACTTATGATTGTTCACAATTGTTCTCGTGCAGTCCTCAAAGGCAATCATGTTTCCTTTTGTTATGAAAACAGATCATCCTTGCTCATTTACTTTCTCATCTATTTATACTAGATTTTCCTGAGGGAATGGAACACATTCCCCTCAATCTATCATTCAAAACCAAACTTTCATGACTCCTCAAAATAGAGTCGGCCATGCATCCATGGTATTCACTAAATCTTGACAAGTGTAATTATTGCCTTACATTTCACTCATTTAGGCAGTCACATCGTGCCTTTAGTATACATATTCTCATACATTATATATGTGCATCACTTTCACATTTAATATCATTCATGTATACTTGATCTTAATATTAGTTTTCATATCAAGAAACCTCACAATGCATTAAATTCATGCACTCAAGCATAAACCGACATAGCCAAACATTCATCATGCAAGCTCATCGCTTGCACACTTTCATGTCATACATGCACATGGACATATCAAAGTTCAAGATCTTCCTCCCAAGGATATTGCTACCATCTTTATGGCAAGCCTCATAGAGACACTCAACATTGAGCTTCCCTCTTAATTGAGGGCTTGTAGTCATATTATTCTTTTAAGCATGTATACACATATATGTAGGTGCATCGCTTGCACCCCTTTTACATTGGTATTTTAGTTTTAATATTAGTGTTATTTAGTGACAGATTATAGTCACTCATAAGACTAGTCTCACAGTCATAATTCATACTAATGTTGCCCCTTCTACATGGAAATAACAAACAAGAGTCACCTTTTTCATTTCTACTGTAACAACCTTCCATAATCCATAATTCAGATGGGTAGTTATTGTATCACTCAAGGCAGTAAGATAACCACTTCTAGTCTCTTCTTCATGCCTCAATTCACTCTTGGTCAACAAACTTCTACAAGGGGATCTTTTCCTAACTCCCTCTTATAGCTTTCTGAGTACACCAAGCCATCTCCATATGGTTACCATCCACCTCTAGATGTCAACTGGTCATCCAAAGGTGTTTTGACAGCTCCTTAATTAGACCTTGCATCAGTCTCCCATTGATCTTTACAGTCTTATCATATTAAGGCATTAGGCCGCAACATCATCAACTTTTCATTCTTATTGTTAACCCCTATTGTCATAAGGTCATCCTCATCTAAAAGGTCCATTAGTAGACCGTACCTTACAACCCACCACATGTTATAACATGCCTAATTTGCATGTTCAATATTTTTCCATATGCATTCTTATGCATAGACATGCCCTTGAGTTAACATGGATATACACTCCATTAACATAACCATGAACTTTTGAACTTGCTCTTATCAATTCACTTCTACCTTCATCAAGGTTGCTCTCAATCTATAGGGTTCCTTTTTACTTGTTTACTAGATTATTCCAACAACAATTTTCAGTCAATAAATTGACCTTACCATTTCCATTAATCCTCTGATTGTGAGGGGTCATACACATATACTGGGTTTAATCCTTTATTAAAAAAGTAATTATTACTGCTACGGATCCTTTCAATCCATTCACATCCAAGTCTTGCTATTAGTGCTCATCAACATAATCCCATTCCCGTAGGATTGGCCATCATTTCCTAAAAGAAATGGTAGGCTTCCTCTGCCACATACTAGCATGGTTCAATGTGTTGGGTAAAATCCCAACCGAATTTTAAATATGCATCCTTCTACTTGAGGAACTTATACAAATGATTTCCATTTGGCAGTAATATTCTCAACAGGATCATCTTAGCCTTGGTAACCCAATATTATGTCTGTACAACAACACATACAATTGCACAATGAAGTCAACTTCTCTATTTGGAAACATTAGCAACATACAGTGCAGATTTCCAAAAAATCTATCAAAAGTAGAAGGTTTTATTCCTCGCTTCAGAAGAGGTTTACTAAGCCTCTTAGGAATGGGTAAAATAGGGTGTTACCCCTTAAAGTTCTCTAATAATATTTTTATATGACTCGTGCATGAGCCCAAGTAGGCCAAGTGATGTTTCCATGCTCTGATACCAATTTGTAACACACCCGACCCCTAAGTACCCTTTCTAGGGATGGGACATCATAATTTTGTTTTTCTAAACCATGTCACACCCTCTTTCCACAATCTCCATCATGTTCTACTCGTTCAAATCTTTCCAACCACTGTATTCACGCTGAAAACTAAGCTCAGGATTGGAAGAAATGCCCTTCCACAGTACTTCAGGCACTTATTGGTTAAGGGCCACATGGCTTCTACATGGATCCGACTCATACATATCATCACGAGTTCTCTGAAATCCCAGAGCTTCCAGTGCTCTTAAATCTATGGCGAGATTCCATCTACCAATAAACCGATGGTGAATCTCCATCCACGTTAATGCATATGCTTATGGATAATTCGAATTTTGGTGCTTCGACACTGAGCACCCATTTTTTGTCTATGCATGAAACGTCCTGGAGTCTCGAAATCCCGAAGTCTCGTAAGCTTGCCACATGGATCTGGCCTTCGGGCCCTTCGGTCTCTCTACAACACTACACCCTAACTCTTCTGGAGCTCCTATCTACCAAACTTCTGAAACACTTCAACGTAGCTCTGGCCCTTCTAACTTATCCTCGACACCATGATCCAAATCTCCGAAGTCCCAAAGTCTCGGACTCATGTAGTCCCAGTCACATTACCAACCACTGTCTAGGTGGGCATATACTAGGGGCTGACACGTAGCAAGGGCCAGTGGTGACACGTGCCCTCATCAAGAGGTGACACATGCCCTCATCAGGAGGTGACACATGTCACGCTCTAATAGGCATAAGGGGTTTTCAAAACATCCATATCCTGATGACATGTGGAACCTTAGTTGCGGGTCTACGTCACCCTGGATGACGTCAGTGAGCCATGTCAACCATAGACAAACAATCTTCTAATGTCATTCATATATCAGGGTAGATATTTGTCCATGTAGATCCATAGATCCATGGCTCTCGTTGCTTCTCAACTCTGGGCTTTAGAGCTTATCAACTCACCACATCTCAAATTCCCCGAAGGGACAATTCTCCGGACTATCAGATCTGGTGCCACGTGTTCTCTATCTGTCAACGGTTGAGATTTAATTCATCGTTCATGACTTCGAGAGTCTTCACACTTTGAATACTCTTGTCCAAGTTCCTCTGGAGTGCCAAGTCTCCGAACTATCGGATCTCCTGCCATGTAGCCTCTCATCCAACAACTTTGGTCCAATGGACTACATTTGATAGGGGATAAGAGGAGGCAACATGTCGCTCCACCATGTGTCCTGGTTGGTTGGGCAGTTAAGAGGGGCTCTCAACAGAGTCCTTAGATCGATGGTTGAGAGGGATCCCAAGGGATCTGAGGATCGATGGTCCTTCGTAAATTCAGTCTTGGGAGTTTTGGCGATTGAGAAGTTTTAACCTCCTAGAGTAGGTCAAAGTCAAATTGGCCGTGGAGTAGATCCAACGGTCACGAGTGGTCCCAAAGCTACTCCAAATTGATGGCTCCCTTTAATTCGTGACTCCAATGGTCGAGAGTTTTAGAGCTACAACAAATCTATTCTCCTGAAGTGGGACTTCGCCGAAGTACCATACGCGAAACCCTCCACTAGTGGATCAGACGGTCAAGAAGAATTCCCAACAGACTCCCTAGTTCAATGACTCACAACAATTTGCAACTCCGACATTCAAGGTTTTGGCAGTTATGAAGTTGTGACATTCTGCAGTTCCGAACCCGCAGAGCTCTGAAGTTAATAAGAACTTATCACCATTCAGACTAGCGCAAGGTTTCCATACCTTAGCCATATGGGTCCTCCAAAAATCCTCGTGGGCTACATGCTTAACTCTTGGCTAGGAATTTGTTAAGGCCGTGGACATAAGCCCTTGGTCACACAGGTGAAAGGTTTGAAGGATACAACCTTCGGTTGCATCCTATAATCATTATAACTCCTAAGCTTAACAAACCCCTTTCTCCGGAGTTCCAAATAACTGGAAGGGTAAATATACACATATGAATATTGGGCCTATGGTTAGCAAAATCACAACACCTTTCCTTTGATTCGAGCCACTACAAGAGGGTCTAGTACTTACGTATACAAATCGTATTCAACCATATGGGTCCTTAATTTCTTAAATACACAATCAAGCAAAAGATAAAGGAACACAGTCTAACGATCAAGCAAACATGCATCTCCCTAAAACATTCACAGGATATCCAACTTTGTTTTATTATCACAGTTCAATTTTGTAGGGTATGAGAGTACTTATCTATTACAAAATGCATCCAACTAACTGGCTGTGTGTGTGCACCTTTCCACCCAACCGTAGGCTCAGAGGCATTCAATCTTAGTGCTTTGGCCACCCCCGTGCCAAGCCATGATATCTCCAGGGAATCTTCTGCCATTACTCAAAGATCCTTTCTATGTCATAACATCCCTATGAGGTTTATCAGATGCTTCCTCAACATCAAGCTTGCGTACTTCCTCTTTTCTTTTGCATATCCAGGTTGCATGTTCTCTTCTGTGCATGCACTCTTGTCTGGTGTCTCTCCTTCTCTCTATAGAGTTGCCAGCGCACCCTCTCTCTGAACTATCTCTGTATGTATATTTTTCTACCCCCTTTCCCAGGATGGTTCTCAAATTATCTTGTTCCTTCTGTCAAAAGGAAACTCGGGTTAGCCTAGGTTTGCAGGACTCTGTGGTGCTTCGGGTTGACGACCTCCTATCTCCCCAGCCAGACCATGCTTCCATTCATGGGGGTGGTTTATTATTCAACCTCCATTCCTTCCTTCATAACTAATTCCTCTCCTTGGGATCTGAAGGGGATTTATTATTCCCAATAAGGGGAAATTTTAGGTCATTTGACATAATGAACTTTCTCTTATAGTTTTTCCATTCTTTCCCCTAGTGATATCATGGCCAATACTTCAAGGCTTCACCCCCACAATCAGTCATTGGCAATCTAAACAAAATACATTTACATCGTTCACATGCCATAGCATGGTAATCCTAATTAATGATTAATTACAAGCTGGGGGAAACATGGGTATTACACATGTGACTATGGGAGACAATGGTTTTGAACCCGAGACCTGAGAGAGATCAACATCGTTTTCCCCAAACGAATTCTCAAATTCAAATCCAAGATATGTTTTTTCATCTTGGTTAATCATTTCATTTTGATTATTATATGCATCTACAATAGAGGGTTTAACAATTTTATGATGTTTTGATACATGTGTTGAAGTTGTTGTTTGGACAGAGGATTGAAACAAATCTATATTCGTACATGTGACTTTTGAATTAAACGCTTCATCTATCTCTAGTTTGACATCTCCAATTTTGGTATATTTTCCATTGAAACTCAAAACAAATGCTTTGGCCACCAGATCTTGATGTCACCGACCGCAACCTAAAAGTAATCTCTAAAGAACCACGATTTTCTCTTAAATTGTGCATCCATCTCTAAAAAAATTTGACGCATGAACTAAATGGGACCGTTATGAGAAAAACCCACGTTTCAGATTTCTCATATTCATCCTGATTTGGTCAGAAATTGAGCTTGAAAATGGTGGCTTGTTTCTGATTTCGCCTCAAATCTGCTAATTATAACCATGAAAATTCAGTAAAAACTTGTGTCGGCCTACTTGCTGGAGCACGACATGTTAATCCGCGAGGGATTCGATTAGTTCTAGATCTAAAGGATCCTTTCTTGAGATCAGACCCATGCTAAAATCCCACCCACTAGTTTCTCTGAAAGATGCTTTAAAAATTTAGATCAAATGCAAAATACAAAGGTGAATAAATAAAACCCACAATTTTCTGAAGAAGAAAACCCTCATAATCACAAAATCGAACTTTCCTAAGATGGAAAAAACTCCAGATGTAAAGAACAACTCTTGCATTTACCCATTCTCTTGCATTTACCCATTGTATGCGTTAATGTGCTCATCGATATGTGATAATGATGATTGTTGATTGTTGTCTTTATTCAAGACAAAGCGTAGAGGTAAAAGATATAGGGGCAAACAAAAAACCCTTGATTTTTTTTTGGAGAAAAAAACCCTCATAATTGGTAAAACAATAATATAATGAGGTGAAAATTCCCAAATGAGAAGATCAATGCATGTACCCGCCTACCTTTTTCGTTAATGTGCTCATCAATTCGAAATTATGGTGGAGTATGGAGAGGTGAGCCCACAAGATAGAGAGACAAATGAGGTTTAAAATTGACATTTGGCAAAGTCATTCATCAAAACAATAACCCATTAATTCGTATGAGTGATCAAACATCCAAGATCTCAAGTCATAAGATGATCTCATTTACTCAATTTCATAAATTTAGAAACATTCCCAAAAGACAACAATAAAGCTTGTGATATGCTTTCTAGTGCAAATGGTATGCGATGAATTTTAAAATGGTAATGTTTATTAATTTTAAGATAGGAGATGAGATTTTAATTGCAATAATTAAAGATAGAGCAAACAGTTCTCAAGTCAATACTATAGCTAATATCAAACCCTCCATTTATAATATAAACAAAACCAAATAATTAGAAATCCCAACTATCATCAATCATGAAAACTTAGAGCCTAATCCTTTCACAAGAAAGGAAATTCTGTAGCCAACAATCAATTTGCAATATAAACATAACCAAGAAGTCAAAATCCTGAATGTAATGAGACATGAAAGATTATATCTTATCCCTGCGACTAAAACAATGTTCCAAATCATATAGAACACAATATCATCATCATAACATGATATGCGATTAGAATTATTTTGAATTCAAACTCTTTTGAATTTCATGTTCGAAGTCATGAAATTCATAAGGTTGCATATTCAGTCAATTCGGAACAAGGGATCAAAACATGTAAAATTTTCACTGCCAAACCTTGATACTTAGAAAAGAGCACAACAAAAACATATTTACATAATCCAATAAAAGGAAAATTCAATCATTTCAAAAGAAATTCTCAAAAAATTAAGGGGCCCAAATTTTATATTTAATCGTTAAACACAAATTTGGGAGGTTGTTATACGTGACAATAGACACATGCCCAAAGATTGTAGAATGACAGTTCCACCAAGAGAATCACAACAAAATAACAACCGTTACAAACATGAATCTCAAAGAATATGGATAAGAAAGCATAATCAGTCCAACAATGAAGAATGCACACTTTATATACAAGCTAAACATAAGAAACATGGTTAGTATGTTGATAGTGGTTGCTCAAAGCACACGACAGGTGATGATGACACGTTTCTAATCTTGAGAAAGGAAAGCGATGGATTAGTCTCATTTGGAAACGATGACTCAACTAGAATCATTGGAAGAGGCACAATCAAAATTGGAAACAAGGATACCAAGGAAGAAAAATGTTCTACTAGTGGAAGATATGAAACATAATCTTCTAAGTGTAAGTCAAATGTGTGACCAAGGTCACAAACTTATGTTTGATCCAAAATTTTGACGCATAAATTGGGGATTTTGCCCAATTTTTCACCCAACTTCCACCATGGGCGTTTTGCAACCCTGAAATTTGTTCAATTTCACTCCAAGATACCCAAATTCAACCTTTGCAATAACAAATTTTTGTGTGCACTACTGGTTGACATTCCTTGCACAAGTTTTCCAATTCATTCACTAATTGAGAATTTTATTCAAACAATTCCGCTCGAGCTGTCGCGACTTCTCTGTAACTTAAAATTCGACCAATACCCAACTGAATTTTCTTAAACAAGGATTAAAATTAAGGATATCTCATCACTTAACCATTTTTTCCCAAATTCTCCATGAATTTAACAACATAAATTGGGTTTTTACCCAATTCCACTCAATTGCTTCAATTTATGTCATGGACGCACTGTAACTTGAAAATTTGGCCACTCACGAATTCAATTCCATGCGAGAATCCTCTTTGACATTGTTATAACTTGGCCCATCCAGGCTCAATGTTGAAAACTGTGCTCTGATACCATATTGTAACAAACCCAACCATCAACTGGGCTATGCCTACTTAAAACTTTTGAACTCTGATACCATATCGTAATGTCTCCATTACAACAACTCAACAAAAATTGCTCTGATACTAATTAAAACATATAAATACTTTGTAATGCACAATTGCATACATATTCATAACATAAATATACATGCAACATAAACATGATAAACCCATGAAATCAATTACATAATTATTACTGCAACACATGATTTAACATACAAACAACACTTATCTTTGATTAAAGGACACCAACTGCGTGCATACCTTCCACGTTCCTCCCATCCTTAGACCACACTGCTCATAACTCTCAACAATGGCTCACCCCCGAGCTGGAGCTAAACTCCACCTAGGTAAGGTTTACTAGCCAAGCTAAAGTATCTTAGTCAACAGGAACTCAGTCACAAGTGACTCAATCATAGGAAACTCCTTCACTGGTTCTAATTTATACTGACAACCTACAATCCCTCATTCCCCACATGCCTATCCCACCCCAAGAAGTGTGCCCCTTCTCTGCTCAACAGTCCTCCAGCTGCCCCACTCCCCTTTCATGGATTCAACAACTGGCCGAACGGGAAGTCTCAGAGCCCTGTTGTTGTAGTTCAGAACCTCGGGAAAAATACTTCCCTACAATTCTCTCACCTAAAGAGAAGGCAATGTCCTATGGGCCTAACAACCTGCATTTTTCGTCCAGCACTCCAAGCTAACCAAGGTSTAGATATCTGTGACAACAACATCARGGTACCGACRACARTTTCGTGAGTGAAGGAATGTTGATCCCCTCATCATGGAATGATAACAAAAATGTACCAAGTCCAAACTATATGAATGKATGTTCYCAACTTGACACTTGTCACRTTGAGAASTACCTTGGTCCACTTGTCCCCCTCCTTCGAACTTAGGATAAAATAATATCCCTACTTTATACTTTTAGGGAATACTAATATAATATTGCTTTGGGTTTAATCCCCCTTAACTTAGCCCCCTTAACCTCAACTAGTGGATTTATCCCCCCATACTCTTTTACGTGGTTGGTTTGTCGCAGTGATGTGTTTTCATTATATTTGCATATGATTACATTTACATTCTCAATACAGAGGTACTGGTCTTTTTGCATCCAGGCTCACCAGCCTCCAAAAACACAAAGATCACACACTAAACCAGTGCACACAAAACTTAAGGGATCCATGCACCCTTCTTTTAGTGCGCTACCTCCGTGCACTTACACAGGTGCACATTACAACATTACATATAAACAAAAAGGCTCTTTGGCCTCCAAAATCATGCACTAAGACAGTGTGTGTGAAATCCTGGAATGTGCTTCATCCTTGCACACTTACACCGGTGCACGCTATATACATTAAGCCGTTCCACTTTTAGTGCGCCATTCCTTTGCACTTACACAAGTGCGTGCTAAATAGATTAGACTGTGTGCTATAATCATTTTAAAACGTGTGCACTCCTTTGGTGTGATATTCACACTCACTGACTTAATGTGCACCGAACCAAACCAAAGATCTTGTTCCTTCTTCTCACCATCTTATATGTAGATTACAGTTACATTTATATGTACAATTGGGGTTGAGCCTAGGGGTATTACAATTGGGATTATTTGGGTGAGGTCTAGATTCAAACTAGGTTGGTTGTCACTATAAACTTTAGGCTAGTGCCAACAACCCACAAGCCTGGGCCTAGCAGGAAACTTATGACTTARCAAGGAACAAGTCGTTCGAAGATACACTTRCAAGGGGGTCCCACTCATGGGGGGAGCCTATCCTKCTATCCTTATCACAATGGGCCTTGATCTCATCGGAGATTTGAACCTGGGTATGGAGAGTGCAAGACATACCTCTCAACCATCTCATCTAATCACCTCAAACTAGTGAAGATATTAATTGATGAACATGTAATTAAAGTTTTATTCATATATTGTTTTTGTTATAAGAAAATCTCTAACCACCTCAAACTAGTGAGGATATTAATTGATTAACATGTAATTAAAGTTTTATTAATATATTGTTTTTGTTATAAGGAAATCTCTTTGCACGGTCAAAGTTTTGCATGAAACTTTGTTGTACTTAACTTCAATTTTCATATTGTCAATCCACATGTGTTATAAGTCTCCAATTACCTCTTCCTCCACACGGTGTATAAATTTTGTGCATCTTCTAAATGTATTTGACATTATTTATCGTCTCCCTAATATATCATATAGATAATAATTACCAATTATAAAAAAATCCAAAAATAAAATGATTGCAATAATAAATAATATAAGGATTAATCTTTTTAAGTTACAACAAGAAAGACCACATACAAGTATTACTAATTTTTTGAAATAAATGAATATGATATTAAAGTAGACCACGGGATGGACATATAGGACGAGACAAGAAGGAGGTTATAATAATTTTTGGTGTAAAAAAAAGGATGATGGTGTGATTGAAGTAGGAGATAAGTATCATGTCAATGGACAAGGGTGACCAAATATCTCATCATCAACCACCTGACGGTCCCATGCTTGAATCACGTAGAAATATTAACACTAACTTGGTGGTGGAATTGGAAGAAGGTCGTTTAAATGGTTAGAAAAATACTATAAATAAATAAAAATATAAAATAATTAAAAAAAAGTGAGCCATATGCAAAGTGTTTTGATTTCCTTTGTGCTTATGCCATGCTTGTGCATATGTTCACATGTAATGACAAAACTCATTCAATCCAACGTGAAATGCATGGGCACAATGAGATCTCAATTAAACCCAATTCCCATTAAATCTTATGAACTTTGAGGATGAATTTATATTTATATAAATAGCACATCGAACTCAAAGTGAAAACACACTTGGCATTCAACGCGAAGTATAACATCATTTGCGCTTGTGTTTATTTGTAAATTGTACCTTTATTTAATTAAACTACTTGTATCATGTTGCCCAAGGAATTTATATAGAAAAAAAAAGAAATTTTGTGTAAAAAAATGATGAAATGAATTATTTACACAATGTGTTGAATTGGATAATGGAAACACAGTGGGTGAAGGATTCCATTTTGAGGAAGTGAAATAATGGTGGATGGGGGTTGTAGTTTAAACGTTTTAAATTTTGGTCTTTTTTCGTGGATTTTTTGTTTAATTTTATTTGAAATCTGGTAAGAAAATGTTGGATCTGCATATTTGAGTGGCTAAGTCTGTATCTGTATAATCTGAGTGCTCCAGGGGTTTTTCAATACGCTGAATCCATTTATGCATTCATAAATGCAATTTAAACAACAAAAGATTGTGATTTCATCCAGATTTATGTCGTTGGATTTTGGCGAAAAAGGCCAATACATAGAACAATTAGAAAACATCATGGATGGGGTATTGTGCCCCAATCACCGAGGCTTTAAGGATCAAATATCATTATTATTGCATTGTCTCTACCAATGTTGTTTTTTTCTCTATGAGCGATGAATTTTTTTAATTATTTTTCTTGTGTGCGGTGAATGAGAGAAGGATGAAGAAGAGTTGGTGATGGTGAAGCAATTTGAGGCAACTTGGGTGATGAGGAATTGATGGCATGGAAGGGATGCATTTTTTTATACCAAACACAACTGATTTGAAAAACAATGATTAATGTCAAAAATATGGTAAGTAAAGAGTCACAAATCTCACATCAAGTATATAAACAAGTCATGTCTATGCAACCCTCTAATGCCATGCAAGTTCTACTGGAGCAATTAGGAGAAAAGAATGGTCATGGATAAGGAGGTGGTGGTCTTAATGGGGGAGTTGACGAACGAGGAAAAGCAAGAGAAGTCAACACATGGTAGACAATGAATTATTGAGTCAATTAGTGCATTAAAGGTGATGAGTTTTTCATCAACCCTCCATCTCCTTCTCAACCTATTGAAGGCCCCTGATGAGATTTGATTGAGTCAAATCCCTTGGTTTTACATATGAGGGACTATTCTTGCCTATATTGTATTCATCGACTATTAGGAGAAGTTCAAGATTCGATTGTGAACAATCAATGATTTTTATATGACAAGTTTAAGAAATTGACATTTTTTTAGAGATACCATATTCCTAATTACATGCCTTCAACAAAATTAAAAGTTTTGACTTTTTTGAAAACTTTTTTTTTTTTTTGAGTAGCCCCCATCATTTACCTCCATAATGATATAGACCTCCTTCACCCCAAAATTCATAGCTTAGTCCCCTTATAGGGTCATTTGGTATTCTAAATCTTAGAAATATTCAAAAGTTGTATGATGGTATGTAATTTTACATTTATTTTTGCAGTGTTATCAATGTATATCTTATACTTTTGCACCTAGAGAAGTGAGGTGCACTTTACAACTTAGTATGGATAAGATGTGTGATGTGGACAATGTTTATATATCAAATTGAAAAAATGTCAAAGTCAATAACACAAAAGAAAATTGAAAAAAAATACCACTAATTACCAAAATGTATGTGTGTTTATTATCCCCAAGGGTTAGCTCGATTGGTAGATGCTCTTGTGTGAAAGTTCACAGAGATATCAAGACAAAACTCCTTGAGTCTCTCGAATGATCTCATGAAAAAGGCATGGTTGTGGATAGGAAGGTGGTGGTCGTAGTGAGGGAGTTGATGAACAAGGAAAATCAAGAGAAGTCAACACATGGTAGGCATGAATTATTAAGTCAATTGACACATAAAATTGCAAATAGTCAACGATATTTAAATGACAAGTTTAAGAGATTGAATTTTTTTTAGAGATACCATATTCCCTAATTACATGCTTTCAACATAATTAAAAGTTTATAATTTCTTGAAAACTTTTGGTTTTTTCTTAGTAGCCCCCACCATTTGCCTCCCTAACATAGGCCCCCTTTCACCCTAAAATTCAGAACTTAGTCCCTTCATAGGGCCATTTGGTATTCTAAATCTTAGTAAGACTCAAAAGTTATAATATGGCATGTCACTGTATATTTACTCTTGTAACGTTATCAATGTATATATTATACTTTTACACCAAGAGAATTGATGTGGACTTTACAACCCAATATGGATGAGATGTGTGTCGTGAACAATGCTAATATATTAAATTAAAAAAAATGTCAAAGTAAATAACATTTAAGAAAATAGTGTGTGTGTGTGTGTGCATTGTCCCTAATGGTTAACTCAGTTTGTAGGTGTCTTGTGCGGAAGTTCATAGAAGTCTCAGGATCAAACCCCAACAAGTCCCTTAGGGTTACCTATGAAAGACACAGAGTTAAGTCAAGCACACTAGCTCAAATGAGCATATGGAAAGATGCTAGCATGAATTGTCCAAGGAATCTTGCATGTATGTACTAACCTTGGGAGTTATCCATGCTTTTCTCATAAGGGTAAATAGGCTAAAAACTTGTTATAGA
>JASDQU010586773.1:0-18439 GCA_032191745.1 Picea mariana | reverse complement strand
TAGTAGAATATATGAAACATAATCTTCTAAGTGTGAGTCAAATGTGTGACCAAGGTCATAAAGTTACTTTCGATTCACAGAAGTGCGAGATAAAAAAATAAGGTTTAGAAAAATTGATTGCAACAGTTGCAAGAACTTCAAGCAACATATATGTATTAAGTGAAATTGGAAATGAAAAGTGTTTCCAAGGAAAGGAAGATGAAAGATTGCTATGGCACAAAAGAATGGGTCACATACATTTTGAAAAGATTGTCAAAGTCAACAAAAGGGAAGCAATTAGAGAAATGCCCCAGATCACGAAACCAACCAACACTTTATGCAAGAATTGTCAACAAGGAAAACAAACAAAGACCATGTTTAAATCAAAAGAATATTCAATGACAAGACCACTAGAAATTGTGCATATTGATCTAGTTGGACCAAGTAAAACAAAGGGTTTAAAAGGTGATAAATACTTCATTTTATTAGTTGATGATTATACAATAATGAATGCATTTTGCTTTCTTAGGAATAAGTCAGAAGCTTTTGAAAACTTCAAGGTCTACAAGGAAATGGTTGAAAATGAAATGGATTCAAAAATCAAATGCTTGAGATATGATAATGGAGGAGAGTTCACTTCAAAGGAATTTATGGACTACTGCAGTAGGCATGGAATAAAAAGACAATTCTTTGTTTCTAGGGCACCTCAACAGAATGGAGTTGTTGAAAGAAAGAACAAGACAACACATAAAATGGATCAAACAATGCTAATGGATTCCAAATTGACATATATCTTTTGGACATAGGAAGTGCATACATCAGTTCACATTCTTAATAGAGTAATGCTTAGAAACAACATTGACAAAACTCCCTATGAGCTATGGAAAGGAAGACCAACAAATGTGAATCACTTCAGAGTTTTTGGAAGAAAATGTTACATTAAAAGAGAAGATGGCAGAGTGAGAAAGTTTGACTCTCGTGTGGAAAAATGAGTACTTGTTGGTTACTCAAGTACAAGGAAAGAATACAAGTGTTACAACCTAAGATTGAACAAAGTTGTGGAAAGCATCAACGTAACAATTGATGAAACAGGTGAACAATAATTAAAGGAAGAAGAAAATGAATCAATGGAATAACTTTACGAAGAAGAAGTAGAGGATGAAAAAGAAGTAGAAGGGGAAGATGAAGAGGATTTGACAGAAGAAGAAGAGAAAGTTCAACAAGTGCCTCAAAAGACACCTAGGAGACGAGTACAGAAGAGTCATCCTTCAGATCAGATTATCATAAAAAAAAGATGCAAGAGTTGAGACTAGAAGAAGAATCCGTTCACCAGAACAAACACACCTAGCACTCTCATCTATGATTGAACCAACCTGTTTTGAAGAGGCTAGCATGGATGAATTTTGGAATAAGGCCATGGATGAATAATTGGATCAAATAGAGAAAAATGACACTTGAGAATTGGTTCTAAGACTAAAGGATAAGAATGTGATCGACACAAAGTGGGTATACAGGAATAAATTGAATGAATATGGATAGGTTACAAGGAACAAATCTAGATTGGTATGTAAATGATATGCACAGGTTGAAGGAATTGAATTTGAAGAGACATTTTCCCCAGTTGCCAGAATGAAAGAAATCTGATTTCTTTTAGCTTATGCATGCTCCAAAAATATTAAAGTGTATCAGATGGATGTAAAATCATCTTTTCTGAATGGGGAACACAAAGAAGAAGTCTACATTGAACAACTAGAAGGATTTCAGTTGTCAGAGAACACAGATAATGTGTGTAAATTAAAGAAGGCATTGTATGGTCTAAAACAGGCTCCTGGAGCATGGTACTCTAGACTGGATAAATATTTACAATAGGCAGGGTTTAGAAAGGGAAGTGCAGACAAAAACCTCTACATCAAGGTAACTCAAGATAGTATTTTATTAATTGAATTTTATGTTGATGATATTATTTTTGGAAGTACTGATGACAGGTTAAGCCTGACATTTGTAAAGGACATGAAGAATGAATTTGAAATGTCATTAGTTGGAGAACTATCCTTCTTTCTTGGTCTTCAGACATGTCAAATAAACCAAGGAATTTTTATTTCTCAAACCAAGTATATCAAAGAAATGCTAAAGAGGTTTGGAATGGAAGATTGCAAACCAATTATCACTCCCATGCAAACCAGTTGCAAGTTGAGAAAAGATGATGATTCAAAGTCTACAGATCAGAGTCAATACAGGTCAATGATTGGTAGCCTACTATATGTGACAACATCCAAACCATATGTAATGTAGACAGTTGGACAGGTGGCATGATTTCAAGCAACACCAAAGGAATCACATGTATTAGTAGTGACGAGGATTTTCAGATATCTCAAATGAACAAAAGAGTTTGGATTATGGTATCCAAAAGGAAAATATTTATCACTTATTGCCTACACAGATGTAGATTAGGCAGGTTGCATTGATGACCGAAGAAGCACCAATGGATAAGCATTCTACTTGGGTGAGTGTTTAGTATCATGGCTAAGAAAGAAACAATCACCAATATCTTTATCTACAACTGAGGCATAGTATATTGCAGTAACAACAACTTGTACACAGGTTCTATGGATGAAACAAACTCTGACAGATATACAGGTTGAGTATGATGAGCCCATTCCAATCTATTGTGATAATACAAGCACCATCAATATCTCAAAGAACCCGATGATGCACTCCAAGATGAAGCACATTCCAATCAAGTATCACTTTCTATGGGAATAGGTTGCAGAAAAGAACATCAGAGTTGAATATGTGGGCACAAAAGAACAAGTGAAATACACCTATACAAAACCGCTTCCACGGGAAGCCTTTGAGTATATTCGCCAGAGACTCAGAGTTATTTCTACTCCAAAATGAATGCTTTTGGATGCTTATCTTATATGTCTTAGATGAACACGAGGAAACACCATAAAGAGGACAGTTCAGGTTGGGAGATCAGACGAGTCAGTTAGGGGGAGAAACCCTGAATGGAAATATACCTTTTCCATTGATGATAAAAGGGGAGAGATTTATCAAATGCAGAGGATAAATGTTTGGTTCCAGGGGTAGTGTTGGTCACAGAGATGCATGCATGGTTCCAGGGGGAGCATGAGTGATATGATTTCAGTATTGCATTAGAGTGTTGCCATCAATGCCAAAGGGGGAGATTGTTGATTAATTGGGTTGGTTTTCATTGATGTCAACCCTTGAACAAAGTTCGGTAGTGAATTCCAGTAGCACAAAGGTTTGGGTAATGGACCCAAGTTTGTTTGATGTATAATGGTATGAGTTTTGATATATTTCCAGGTAAGACTATCTATATGGATAATACATGTCATTCCACTTTCGGTGGTATGTGGAACGTCATATAAATCCTCATGGTTTTAGAGTTATGGCCTTATGAAGTTGAAGGACCATCATATGATTGGCGTGAAACCCCAAAAGGTCAAAGAAGTCAAAGTGATTCCAAAGAAGAAATTATTTAAACAATAAAGTGAAGTGACAAAGTCAAAGAGGATTATCTAAATAATAAAGTGACAAAGTCAAAGAGGATTATTTAAATAATAAAGTGAAGTGACAAAATCAAAGAGGATTATCTAAATAATAAAGTGAAGTGACAAAATCAAAGAGGATTATCTAAATAATAAAGTGAAGTGACAAAATCAAAGAGGATTATTTAAATAATAAAGTGAAGTGACAAAGTCAAGGAGGATTATTTAAATAATAAAGTAAATAGAGAACTTTCTAATTATGGAAAGTGGTTATAAGAAGGTTAACCCTAAAATGAAGAAAATGGGTTAAGTGGTCAAGTGGCTATTGGATACATGGGCAAGTGGAAAATTGGGAAAAGTTGGACATAGGTGACTATGTGGACAAAGTGGGCTAGAAGATGCTTCTAAGGAAGCTACTCAGAGAGTATAAATAAGAGGCAAGGCTCTCTCATTTTAATCACACTTGAGAATATTGAATATCTACAGGTGACTGAGGTAACCAAATGATATCTAAGATAGATTTCAAAGGGAAGGTGAAGTAAAGAAGACCGAAATTCAAGGGAGGATAAATTCTTTTGATGATGCTTTCTAAGGTATGTTATTTACAGGTCATCTCATCATTTTCACAATAATTTTTTTTCTAGAATGATTCATACCGTAAAATTGGGAGGCCATTGAGGAAACATATCCAAGTAGTTGTGGTACAAATTTCAGCTCGTGGGTCGTTGTATTTTTGGAGTTACACTCTGTGGAAAAATAGGGCTTGTGGCTAGTTCTGAAACTAGTCTAAAACAGGTGTTTCGGGTAAAAAAGTCATAAATTTTTCATAGCATATCCAAATTAAGTAAGACCAAATGTGTTGGTTAGATTATAGTTTGTATTATGTGTAAAATTTTCAGATCCATACAACAAATATTCCGTGTGGGGAACGCTCTACAAGTTTGCTCTCTATAATAAGCCAAAATTCAACAAGGTATGCCATTTTTTCTATAACGCCTTTTCCTGAAGAATATTGTGTACTATTTTCAGATCTTTATTCATTACAGGTACATAGTTATGATTATTTCGAGTTAGGGTTATTGACTAATCCAAAACTAGTCATGTTTTCATCATGATACAGGTTGATTACAGTTTGAGGTACAGGTTGATGCATGGTTCAGGTTATTGGTACATGTTGTTTGGTGTAGGTTGATTGGTACAAGTTTACATCAGTATATCTCACAATGAAAGTGTGACAGTGGTTCCATCATTCTATTTATACATCAGGGTGGTTGGACAAGACAAGGATAGGTGGTTGTAGCCACCTTTTGATTGTATCCATAGAACATAGGGGGTTGTAGCCTCCTTCTGGTTGTAGCTAGAGAATTGGGGAGTTGGAGCTTCCCTCAGGTTGTAGCCTGAGAAACTATGGGGTTGGAGCCTCCTTCCAGTTGTAGCTGGAAAACAAAGGAAGTTTGTGCTTCCAATGAATGTAATTCTTCAAAACATATAAGAAAAATAATTCTGTGGTTTTCTCCTTCTTTGGGTTTCCACGTAAAAAAACTGGTGTACTGTGTATGTGCATGGTTGTTCATTTGTTCATTGTTTATTTACTCTGCAAATATTGGATGATAATGCTACATTGATATAACACTTGCATTATATGGTTAAAAATGATTAGATTGCTCTATTACTAATTCACCCCCCCTCTCAATAATCCAACACAAATGATATAATGAACTCTCTACATGCATGGGAAGGATCAACTAGGACCTAAAGAGCTATATCAAAAAATTAGCTCACTCTTTCAAAGTTGCATTAAGATTGACATGGGGTTTATAGGCCATTTGGAAAATTGGTGGTCATCTCTAAGTGAAGATGAGAGAAATGCAATATTAAATGGTGCACACATTTTAAAGGATTTAGTTAAGGTTGTTGCATGAGAATTTTATGGAGATGTCCCCGATGTTGGAAAACACTATTTGGATATATTCCTATCCCAAGATCTTTGTGATTTTTCCTTAATATATGGATATAAAAGTGTGATGCAATATCTCTTGTACAAGACTAGGGATTTTTCCAATCGTCCTTATTAGAGGTATTATATTTCTTCATGGTATGATATTATTCCATATTTGGTTAGAAAAATATTAGATGATTTAAATATAGATGTTCAATCACTTAGTCTGTCTAGTGTTAATTTAGAAATTGAAAAGGCTCTGCAGGAAGCATGCATTATAGAAAAGGCTTCCAAGAAACTAAAAAAACATTCAATATTTATGACACAACCAATCTACAATTAGTTTAAAGAAACATTTTACTTTGGGTGTCTAGGAAAAAAGGTAAAAGACATTCTCATAAGGATGGTTCTTCATGCAACTGTCAGACAATAATTTTCTCCAAGCACCAAATATTTCCCAAGAGATATTTTCAAAAAAAGAGGATGTTTTTCAAGAAAAGAAAGACAACTGAATCTCAAAGTCATTGATTTCTTTGTAAGTAAGAAGGCCATTGGGAACATAAATTTCCAAAAAGGCACCAATCCAAGAAAGGAGTCAAGTTACTCTATGTTAGAATACACACAAATGGATATCAATGTGACATATCTTTTATTAATATGATACACATATAAACACATAGTCTATGACCTTTCGATTCATCTTCCAAGAGGTCTCTTTCACTCCTAATGACATTTCCTATTCACTTGAGTTTTCATATTCCTTCTCAAGTGAATAATGCCATAACCCTAACAGATTAGGTTTCCATCATTCCCTCCCTTAATCTGAAGGGGTGTATGTGAGTCCAAGCATATAGCTAAAATACATAAGTGGATAACTGCCAATGGATAAATGTGCTCTATGAATCTGGTGGTTTTGGGATGACCACAAACCAAATGGCTAGTAGAAGTTGATATCTTCTACTAAATGGTGGTTTAAGGAAGACCAAAAACCAAATGGATAGTAGAAGCTGATGTCTTCTACTAAATGGTGGTTTAAGGAAGGCCACAAACTCTTGAACTTGGCTCTAAGGCTTAGTGGTTCCCAAAACATTTCCTAATTTAGCTAGAAGATGATGTCTTCTACTAATTGGAAGTGCTATCAAATGGTGGTTTAAGTATGATCACAAAATGTTGTCTAGCATAAGTTGTAAGTATTCTACTAAATGGTGGTTTAAGGAATACCACAAACCAAATTCTGTTGATGGAATATGGATCTAACTCTGGCTGTCTTATTCATGCTCGATTGATAGGACTTCGAAACTTGAAGCCTGACTATCAATCACTGATATTATTCCCCCTGTCAGAGACATGTTGAGAATATGAAAATATTTCCACTATAAGATGTGTCAATACTCAAGATTGAATTCTTCAATATGACCGATATATCTTCTTGGTTGTTGATGACCATTTCCAAGAAGTTATTCACCCATAGTGATTATTTACTCTTGCAACTTTCTTACGTTCACAACATCTTTATGAAGGATGATTATGATTTCTACAATGCTCACAAGGATGAATATTAAAATGCTGATCCTCCATGTGGCTATCTCGATGACAATGTTTGCATTTTGGAATATGTTATTGAACTGGAGTAGGTGAAGATGAATTTTCTTGAAGGAATCCCACACTCTGGAACTAGATTGGTTTGGAAGAATATGGAATGTGAAAGGACACTTCCATTTTGTATCCAAGATATGTTCTACGCTTGATGTTGATTATTTCTTCATAAGGTCTGATGATGGGATTGGAAAGTGCAAGCGATACTTGTTTATGAGAAACTTCATCTTCATTTGAATATATTTCTAAAGTGGCATCACTGATTTGATAATGTGCTTGCTACTGATAAGAATCATTCTCAAATTCAAAAAGAGAATTGTTCTGAACAAGGACTAGTTCAAAATGTTGATGCTTTTGTTGTATTTCATCTTATTGGAGTTGTGATTCAATCTAGATAAATTTGATTTTGTCTTGTGAATCTTGTAAATAGGTTAGAACATTAGGGAGAGTCATTTTGTCAATTGTGACCATATTTTTGATTGTAGAGAGTATTAAATTATTTAGAAACTCTAATAATTAATCAATTTGAGCCATTCTTGGACTGAGTTAAACCTCAAATGCTTTCTTGCAACTCTACCCTTTAACAATTAGACTAAACAATTCAAACTCAACATAATGGAAGGTTTTGACTTCTATTGAAAATGCACCCATTTCCAATGTAATTAAACTTAATTTTAAAAAAGTACACGTAAACTTACAAAAAATACTATTTGTAAGTTACAATTATTCTTGATTATGGAGTTGAATTGATCTTCAAGATTGAATGAGTCATCTCTTATTCTCCAAAGAACCACCAACTTCTCTATCTTCTTTCCAAAATATTTCTCTTGTTCTTGGGAAAAAATATGTCTTGTAAGCAACCTAGAAAAATATAACAATCATCAATGCTAGGTAATTGGCAATAATGATCCTAGTGGAAAAAATAACTTGTAGTTTCTAGCTATCTGGTAAATGTGATAGTTTGACCCTATCCTTAGAAATGGTCATTATAGTACCATCATTTAATATGGAAATTATAAGTACCATGAATGGTGGGAAGTCAAACTTCCATATCAACTCTAAGAGCATAAAACCTATAACAACACATATTGTAATTGGAATTACATATATAGTCTAATTCTTCATTCATTGAAATATTGCACGACTTGTCAACACTGCACCAATAATAACAATGAGACCTAGCTCTATCAAAACTATGTCAGAATCACTTCTTGTTGCATCAGTTGCATCAACAACGACAATTCTTAAGTCCACCACATATTTCTCATCTCCTTTCAATGGGGACAATCTATGGTCTAACAAGAGCTGGGATGAATTCCTATTGCCTAATGATGAAACCGATCCATAGTAATAAGAGAGGGGACTACAATCTTCTCCTCTAGTTATGTACCTACAACACTTGGTGACCAAAGTAGGATGCAAAGATTGGAAATTTTATTGAGAAAATGTTGGTGTCTTCATTGAATAGATATGAGGTGACTGGCTCATTGAGGAGTATCCAGAGTTTGATTTGTTTTCAGGCACCTAGTTTGAAGTTCAGGCCAACTGATGTTTCTACCTCATATGGATTCTCTAGTGGGGTTATTTCTGATTTGGATTGTCAAATTTAGGAGCGTCCTTTAGAACATTGATGTAATTCCTACTCAAAATGCACTCGATAAAATTGTTCCTACCAAAATGTATGAAGCAACCCATGACCTTCAAACAACGATGAATATTATTTTAGTTCCCATAACACTCTCATGCATGAATCCTTTTGAATGTGGAAAAATATGAGTGTAATCTCATGGCCAAGAAAATGAGATTGACCTCCTAGCACACTCAAATTGGTTTTGTTCGTGTTGTTTGACATCAAGCAATTGATATATCTCCTTTGAGATGTGCAAATCAAACAATCTTTCTACTCACCACTGGTGCCCGAGAAGGTGATTTTCGAAACTCAAAAATAACTGAGGTAGCTAGGTGTGTGATTTGTTAAATTGCCAAAGATTGTTCGCATATAGAGGAAACAAAGGATATTGAAGTGACTGTCTTGGATTCCAAAATTGCAGAGACAACAGACGATAGACAGATGGATGTGTGTGAATGACATGAAAGACAAACTTGAGGGGAGAGGATTTCTAAGAGTGAGAGATAGAAGCCCTAACTTTTGTGCAAATATGAGGGTGTAGATGGAAAATTAATGCAAAGAAAAATTTGCAGGAAGAGGGATAGAGGGAATCAAGCAAAGAGACATTTCTGCATGTGGGAATGAAAATGCCCAAGGGAATAAACGAGATAAAGGAATTTATGGATGTTATGGACAACTACCATAGCTTAATTCAAGTCCATAACTATATGATCTTTGATACGACTACTAGAATACACACAAATGGATATCAACATGATATATCTTTTATTAATATGATACACATATAAACACATAGTCTATGACCTTTGAATTCATCTTCCAAGAGGTGTCTTGGACTCCTAATAAAAATTCCTATTCACTTGGCTTTTCATACTCCTTCTCAAGTGAATAATAACATAACCCTAATGGATTAGGTTTCCAACACTCTCTCTTTTTAAAACTAATTTTGATCTTTCTTAATGGGATACTTGTATAGAGTCTAACCTTGGTGTTCTTTATTCAATTGATTACTCATATGATTCCTATGTTTCTACTCATTCTTCCACTGATATATAAAATGTTGGAATGAGATATTTACACAATCCATTGAATTGGGCAGTGGAAATGGAGTCCATGAAGGGATCCCATTTCAAGAAAGTGAAAATAATGGTGGAGGAGTATCATACCTAAGTAGCGAGGCTCTAAGGATAAAATCTCCAATCATTGCTTTCTCTTTGCCAATTCTATTTTTTCACTATCAACATCGAGTTTATTGTAAGCATTTTCCTTGTGTGCAACCAACAAATGAAGGACGAAGAGTTGATGATGGTGGAAAAATTAGAGGAGGAGTTAGTGGCAAGGAAGGGACATGTCTTTTTCTCCCAAAAACTAGCCATTTGAAAACTAATGAATTAATGTTTGAAATATGAAAATGAAAGAGTCATGGATCTCATGTCAAGTAGAAGGACAACATAAATCCATGACCATGTGATGCAATGAAATATAATCAAGTGGTAGGAATAGGAGAAGGCATGGTTTTGGACATGGAGGTGGTGGTCTTAAAGAGGGAGTTGGTAAGGAGGAAAAGCAAGAGAGGTCGACACATTGTACAAAATGACTTGTCTAGTTGTTTAGTGCAGAAATTGAGTAAGAAATTTTAGACAACCAATTTGGAAAGTTGATATTTTTTAGGGATATAATATCCTTTATTACATTCCTTTAATATAATTAAAATTTTAAACAATTTTATGAAATTAATGTTTTATTATTATCTCACCATTTCCACCTTCACCCCAAAATTCATAGCTTAGTTCCCTCTATGGGACCATTTGGTAATTCAAAATTTTTATGACTCATAACTTATATAATGGCCAAAAATTGTACATGTTATTTTATAGTTCCATGATTATATACCTTTTATTTTATTACTCGTGATTGGTTTTATTTTGGGAATGAGCGCCTACTACATTTTGTTAGCACAATATTTATAGATGAATGATTTTCATAGTGGTTGTTTTTTATTGACGATACCAAGGGTTTCAATTAGAGTGAATATTGGAAAACAATAAATATATGTTTATAACAACCAATCATATTGGTTAAGATGCATTATTTGACTATGATGGAAAGGGTGATGCTCATTTTAAATGAGAAGCGTGGATTAACAAATAGATATATCATTCCAATATCTTTTCAATGACCTTAATAATGATGAATGTAGGTACCATATTCACCCCGAGGGAGGTCATGCAACTCACTACCAATATTTTGGTGGATCTCTTGAATTCCAAGAAACCATGGTCGACATAAAC
This sequence comes from Picea mariana, assembly GCA_032191745.1. Classification (NCBI taxonomy): domain Eukaryota; kingdom Viridiplantae; phylum Streptophyta; class Pinopsida; order Pinales; family Pinaceae; genus Picea; species Picea mariana. The sequence goes on along the minus strand of JASDQU010586773.1, from coordinate 7,492 downwards.
ACCATGATAGTCATGGTCATGGCATGTGAAATACTAAAGTAATTCATGCAGTTGCTTGACAAGAGGTTTCCCCTGAAAATGATTTTGGTGGCCTTCCACGGTGTCAAAGAAGGTCGTAAAGGTCATGAAAATGATGTAAATGTTCGTGCAACAAATATATATGTACTCCTTGATGAAGAGTGTGAGAATTTTTTGAAAAAAAAGGTGGCCAATGGGTACTCAACTCTCATTGGTGTTTTAATTGTTGATTTCATTTTGAATGTTGTAGACTCTATGATCCCTAATGTTGTATATTTTATGGACACGAGGGTGAAGGCGACAAATACCTAAAGCAATTTTCAAAAGGGGACTTACCGATAGAAGTGTGGACCACTCTATTATAAGAGTGTTGAATATAAATCAAAATTTCATCCCAGGTCTTTGGATGCTTCTAATTGTAACCTCTCAAAATATGAACCAATGTCTTGTTGACTACTTCTGTCTATATATCTATGTATGGATGGAAATTTTTAGATCTCTTCAACTTGGTGTCCATCTTCTCCAAATTGTATTCCAAAAGGCACCGGGAAATCTAGTATCTCTATTTGAGATGATGCTCCTTGGTATCCCAAAGTGCAACCAAATATGTTTAAAGAACATGTTTGTTGCTTATTTTCCTTTGATGGTATTTTTAGAAGGAACAAGAATTCACATCTTGTTGAACTTGTCAAATACCATAAATATATAGTCACGTCCCTTCTTGGTTGTTGGTACACCACCCATGAAATCCATGGAGATGATATCCCAAGATTTAGTGGGTAGAGGTAAGGGATGGTATAAACCTTGCTTTCTATTACTAGGATTTTTGGTACAACAAAGTATACTGTCTCTACTAAATCGAGTTACATGTTCTTACATTTTGGGCCAATACCCATACCTTTATAAGTTGGAAATTGTCTTCCCAACACCAAAATGTATTGCAACCTTGGAGGTGTGAGCCTCTTTAAAAACATGCAATATTTCACCTCTAGGAATATAGAGCTTATCTAGCTTGTAGAGAAACCCATTTTAGAGATGATAATCAACCATACCGTCACCTTCTTCTATATGAATTTGGCCCTGTAGTTGCTAAAAAACCTATTTAAAGTCCTCAACTTCCATGTATGCCTCTTTGTATGAATCATGGGTAAAATATTTCATGTGAATAAGAGTTCCCAAAGTTGTAATATTGGATGTGTGTGGCCTTGAAAGCACGTTTTCCAACTTATTCATGCTTCCATTCTTATATTTGATGACTAGATGAAACTACTACAAAAACCCATTGACTTGTAATGTCTAGTTTACTGAAGCTTAGTTTGGGCCTGCAAATAGTACACTTGTTGGTGATTGGTGTGGATAATAGTTTCCCGACTCATGAGATAGTGATTCTACTTCTTAATAGCTTGAACCAGGGCATAGAGTTCCTTATCATATGTAGGGTAGTTTAAGACTCCACCATGAAACATTTTAGAATGATAACATGCAAGCTTACCTCTCTGCATCAWGACCACTCCCATAACATATCTACTTGCATTCATATATACTTCAAAAGGGTTTTGCAAGTTGGGAAATGAAATAACTTGTGCTTAAATGATCTTCTATTTCAGCTCATCGAAAGCTTTTTATGGATTATTTCCCCACTAGAAAATCTTACCATTGGTTGTTATGGTTTGAAGTGGTACAACTACTACTGAAAAATATGCTATAAAATTTCGTAGGTACTGCATTGCCCCAAAAAAACTCCTAACTTCAATGACATTAGTAGGAATTGACCGTTTGAGGATGGTCTCCATATTTGTGAGATTCATCTTGAATTACCCTTCACCATTCACATACCCTAAATACACCAATGACTGTTGGGAACACTCACATTTCTTAAGGTTCGCTAGAAACTTATGCTTTTTCAGAGTCTCTAACACTTGCATAGATGTGAGATATGCTCTTCTTAAGTGGATCTATAAACCAATATATCATCTAAGTACACTATCAAAAATGAATCTAGAAAGGGATGCAATACATCATTCATCAAATTCATAAATGTAGTTGGTGTATTAGACAAACCAAAAGGCATTACCAGTGATTCATTTAGACCTATACTTGTCTAAAAGGTGATCTTCTAGGTGTCTTCTTCTTTAAATCATATCCGATGGTATCCTGACTTGAGATCCAACTTGGTGAATTCGACTTGGCATGTTGTAGTCGATCTAAAAAATCATCAATCCTAGGAAAAGGGTACCAATTCTTGAAGGTCATCCTTTTCAAATCTCTGTAGTCAATAGACATTCACCAAGTCCCATCTGTCATGACCCCACAAGTCCCCTACCCGATTCTTGTGATAACGTGCACCTCTTAAGGGTGCGCGACACCATGACCAGTCAATCTTGGTGGTTCGACTAGACCAAGTCTATTTGGCTAGGACTATGCCTCACTCAAGTGGCACCCATACTCTACCTTGAGCTTACTCATATCATCTCTATTCCTAAAAGATAAAACGAACGAGAGAACCACCAATGCTCTGTCTGCATGTTCTACTTACATCCATACTTAGTTAAATTATGCGATCGTATAGTGTTCACACATATAACACAACAATCACATGTAAAGGAATGACACAAGTATAAGAATGAACTGGGAGACACCAACTGTTCCTAACACCCAAGTTTATTTAGACAATGTAATTGTTAGTCCTAAAGATGTTCCTGGTTGTCAGTGGAACGATGCCAACGATGCTTGGAGCTAAAACTCAAATTGGGGTTTTAATATACCTTGTTCAATCAAGGGTTTTACCATACAGAATAATTATTCACAGCTCACGTAACGTTTCAGATAGAATGATTGGAAAAACATTCAACATATAGGGGAAATTTCCCTTCTCATGTATAAGATACTTAGGGTTAAAAGAGTGAATGAATTTGTGAAAGAAATTTCTACACATACAAGGTATTCTTTGCAAATAAATATTGTAAGGCTTATTGTGAAGATACAATGATGAGAAAACAAGAATTCAACAATACAACAATGATGTATTATAGGTTTTTTAAAAATGCATGCTTAACACAAATCATTGTTGGAAATTTTGTTGTCATTGATGTCAACCCTAGAAGAAGCCCCGAAGCAGGTCCATAAGCCCCTAGAAGTGATGGGTTCATTCGAAGGAATATATAAAGTGGCCCCCTTATGGCGTATCTCTAAGGACGGCCCTCACATGAAGACACTTTGAAGAATCCTACAAGAAGTCTTAGCCATTAATAAAATAAGTTACAATGTATGGTAAAAAAACCTTGAAAATATGGTTAGGAAGTCGTAGGGGCATGGTCATGAGGCTTGAAGATAATTAAAGAAAAAGAGTATGAAGGACATTGAAAATGAATGCAAAACCTCATTGGATTGATATTCCTTGTCAAGCCATTTCTAACAGTAGGTGGCACACTACGTGGTTCCTCACGATTAAGGAGACATGACCTCTTAAATACAAAGCCCCATATTTAAGGACAAGAAGTTACAAGTCGACCCCAAAATCAAGTAAACGGAGAAAAATGGTTGCAACAAGAAGTTATAGGTCGGCCCTAAAGTCAAGTAAAGGAGGTACTGGAAAAATTATAAATACCCACCAAGAGCCTCTCATTTTTAATCAAGCAAGTGTATGATCTCTTAGTGCAAGTGAAGTAGCAGAGCTATGCGAAGGAGGGAGTTCTCGAAGTTGCAGATGTGCAAAGGGTTTATGGTAAACCCTATTTGAGATGACCCCCACAGGTCAAGTATAGGGTGTTCTTCAAGGCCCCCACTAGTTTTTCAGTACTCATCACGTGAGGTCCCACTTGTTGCCCAACCCAATCTCGCGAAGTTGAGGAAAGGTTATGAAGAAGATGCCCTCTTATTGATTTTGAAGTTGAGGAAGGTTTGATGATCCGAGATTTGATGCATTAGGGTTTTTACATAATGAAAGGTATGTTTTCTATATGTATTGAGGCTTGTATCTTGGAGATTTTGGTATATGCTTGAGGCATATATTGAAGGTTTTTGGCACATGATTGAGGCATGTATTGGAGGTTTTGGAACATGCTTGAGGCATGTATTGGATGTTTTTGGCACCTTCTTGAGGTATATCTTAGAGGTTTTTGGCACATGGTTTGATGCATAATTTGGTGATTTTGGGTATATTATTTGGGGGATATTCTTGGAGATATTAGCATAAGATTTATGTGGTTATTGGGTTGAATCAATTTTGATTATGACGATGTATCAATATCAGTGATAGTAACAGTGACAGGTTGATTCTCTCATTTCTATTTTCGGGAGGAAGGAAGGGGAAAAGAAAGGGGGTTGGAGTTGGAGATTCCTTTAGGTTGGAGCCTGTAAACTAGGAGGTTGGAGCCTCCTTCCAGTTGGAGCTAGAGAATCTAGGGAGTTGGAGCTTCCTTCAGGTTGGAACCTGTAAACTAGGGGGTTGGAGCCTCCTTCTAGTTGGAGCTAGAGAATATAGGGAGTTTTAGATTCCTTCAGGTTGGAGCCTCCTTCCAGTTGGTGCTAGATAATCTTGGAAGTTGGCGCTTCCCATGGATGTAATATTCAAGAGATATATTAAAAATTGTTCTGTGGTTTTCTCCCATTTGGGTCTCCACGTAAAACTATTGTGTACTATGTATTTGTGGTTATATGTTTATGATATCTTGAATGCAATAATAAGTGATAAATTGTTGATAACTTAATGTTTACATGTTGTGGTTAAAAATGGTAAAAAGTGCATAATACTGATTCACCCCCCCTCTCAGTATTAGCGAATATTCCAACACTCATCATTCGAAACATTCAAGAATATCATAAATTCTATATATATCTTAATGTCTCAAATAAAACATGGAATTTTTTTTGTCATAACATGAAATCAATCTCATTCACTCATGAAACCACACACATTTACAACATATATGGTGCCAAAACTACTTGTGGGAGATTTTATTGATGAATACTTCATAATACATTTCAGAATGGAAGAGGTGGACTTTCAAGAAGATAATACAATGGAAGAGAAGAATGATGGAGTTTACAAACTGATATTACAAGAAGTCATTGAATCCCTATATTTTTGTTGCTTTCCTTCTCATAATATGTCTTGTGTTTATAACTGGGATGATCTATGAACTTTGAGATTAAGATACTCTTCCTCTCTCTGTTTGTTGATAAAAAAAAATCTAATGTGCCTTATGACTCCTTTATAGATGCTTTTACATGAGAAAACCAATTCTTTAAACTCAATACCACTTCTTGATTCTTGATACCACTTCTTGATTCTTGAGTGTTTTGTTTTTACTAAAACAAAATTACTTATTACATACGTAAAAGTCAATTAAACAAAATCACTTATGAAAGGGTTGGGCGTGTGCCACTTGTCCAACCTTGTCTTAGCAACTACAACTTTAGATACATACACATCTTCTTCCATCCCTTTCCCATTGGGTATTCTTGTTGATTTAGATTCATTTTTAATTCATCCAAATCAATATACCTCTCATATGATGGTGGAGGGATATTCTTAAAAATCATTTTGAGAGTGTACAATAATGAAAAATCCCTAACCAACAGATCCATTACATCCTGACCTTTCATAGGTCCTTCCAGTTGTGAAAACCTACTATCATAATTTCTCCTAATATCCAAAAGTTTATGATAGGCTTTTTGTAGATAGAATTCCCCATTACCGTCCCACAAATAAGGCAATCCAAAGTTGAGCACTTCACTAAAATATTTCTTGAATGTAGAAATCTCACCAGGAAGCTCATGTACCTTATGCTCTGTATTTTGCATGAGTTTCCTCTTAGCCAAGACCTTTTTGGCATCCACAATGAGGCAAGTTCTTTCTTGTCATGTGGTTATCTGACTTGTGTGCTGGATTCAATATGCAACCTTTATTAAAAAACCCATTAAAAACCCAGTTTATCCCCTTTTTATATGATTTAGAGGCATGTGTCACCTTTACATTGGCGAGAGATTTGAAATTTGTGAAGTGTGAAAATTTGAGTGACATCATTGATGAAGCCAACAAGGTACCATGGCCACATGGTAGACACGTGTTGGTCCAAGTGGCTGCTTATGTGGCATCTATGTTAGGGCAGGGTGGCACCTGATTGGGCCATGTGTTTCTCGACCAAAGTGACTCATCATCGTTAATGTGCACTGAGGAGTGTACCCTTGCACATGTGTCATGTCCTTGTTTGGCCACGTAGATGATCAGGAAAGAGTTGAGATGTCCACCTATCTACCCTGCCGTCATCTTTGAGTTCCCTGTCATCGTCAAATTACGCATCAGATTGAATATGGTAAGGCAGTTTCCTAGGAAGCCACAAGTGTTATTGCATGCTTGGTCGAGTGGTTTTCCTAAGCCCTTGATCAATGAAAAACCAATCAGGTATAGTAGTGTGGAATGGGAAAAACTGCCCCTTGAATCATTGAGAGATGTTAACAAGTGGGCATGTCCACGATGCGAAACACATCATGGATCATCGATCTTCAGAGCCAATAAGCACCGCATCGTCGACCTTTGATCGCTTAAATTTCGAAAGTGCAAGTTAGATTTGATGCTTTATCCCCTGGTCTTGGAAATCGTTCACTGGTATAGCCCCTCCACCAACATGCACTTACATTTTTGAGTGTTTAGGACCCTTCCGAGCCTATGATAAGCCCCTTTCTCACCATTTTTAGTGTTTTTAGCTATATAGGCCCCTTTTTCTTCAAATTAATCACCTCTAGAGTGATTTTTCTTGCACAATGTGCTCTAATGTAACTCTCTTTCCTTAATAACAATCCAAGTAAGATATTTAATTGTTCGAAATTACTTAATTCCATTGAAAAATTTGACATTGTAGTAACAAAAGGTTACAAAGATACAAAGGATCATATAGCTCGGTTACAAATATAATGGCCTCGATAGTTCAACAAATTGCCTCACAAAATACATGATACCAAGTCATGCGATATGTCACACTGTCTTAGTGTCCTTTGTTCCTAAATTCAACTCTTCCCTAGTCACCCTATGGTCGACTCACCAAAACTTTGCACTCGTCTGCACATCTTTCTGAGTCTCCATGCTTCTTCTTGTACTTCGTCCCAATTTCTAACCAAACTCCACCCTAGACCTCCGTTGACACATTGTCCATCGAACGTCATTACAAAACCAAAGATCCTATATTGTATGGACGTGCCCATATCTACCTTAAACCAACTTTGACGGTCCTACCCAAACCTGCGGTGTGCCCAAATTTAGACTTTCGTGACACTAGTCTCAACTTGTCCAAAATACCAGGTTACCCACTAACCAATTCATCTCAACAAGAATCTACCAACTCTACCATCACAAAATCCCTAAGATAGCACGAGTCACTCAAGAGGAAACTCGACTCTTTGGGAGGAGCTTAACCCTCTACCCCAAATCTAAACCTCAGACCTGTTGCTCTGCGATGATAAGTTGTGATGTTTT